>JACGDI010005359.1:1176917-1319379 GCA_014898725.1 Jacaranda copaia
GCATGAAGTTGTTTGAGTAGTAGCATGAGGCTGCTTATTTGTCGAGTACGGGGTTGACTGGGGACTTGACAGCATGAAGCCATTGGAGTGGCAGCGTAGGGCTACTTATTTGTTGACTACAGGGTTGACTTGGGACTTGGCTGAATAAAGCCGCTTGAGTGGTAGTGCGGGGCTATTAATTTGTCGACTTAGGACTTGATGGCATGAAGCCATTTGAGTGGCAGTGCGGGTTTACTTTTTTGTCAACTATGGGGTCAACTTAGGACTTGGCGGCATGAAGTTGTTTGAGTATGATAATTACTCCAAATTGTATCAATACTATTAGAATTTTATTCAAGTTGAAAGACTTCAAGGTAAGTACAGCATAATCTCAAATGTAAAATTTTTTGAGGTTGATGGCATTCTATTGGCGAGGGAGTTTTTCTCCTTGCATATTGGCTAATCTATATGCACTATACTTTGATACTTTGACGACATTATATGGTCCTTCACATTTGGGGTCGAGCTTGCCCATATTCTTGGAGGCTTCTACTTTCTTGAGGATGAGATCTCCGACCTTAAAATGGCCCAATTTGACCCTTTATTGTAGTTCTCGACCATTTTTGATCTATAGTGCTGCATAGTATTATAGGCTTCTTGACAATGCTCGTCAATAGTCTCGAGGTTGAGTTTCTTCTCTGACGTGTTTCTTAGTGGATGGAAATGGATGACTTGAGCCGTGTGTTGAATTAGCTCTGAGAGGATGACTACTTCGGACCTATAAACTAGACTGTAAGGGGTATGGTCAGTAGCTGTTTAAGGAGTTGTCCTGTATGTCCATAACATGCCGAGTAGGTCATCTGCCCAACTCGAGCTAGTGTCCTATATCCTAGCTTTCAGATGGTCGAAGATCATTTTGTTGGTTATCTCTGTCTGATCATTTGATTGAGGATTGCCCATTGAAGTAAAGTGTTGTGCAATTCCCAAGGCATTGCACCAACCTTTAGTGATTTTGCTCTGAAATTGAGTGCCATTATCTGAAATAAGAACTTTAAGTAAGCTAAAATGGCAAATGATATTTTTTCATATGAAACGTTTGATGGTTGCATCTATTATCTTAGGAACAGCTTTAGCCTCGACCTATTTGGTGAAATACTCAACCATGATAATTATGAATTTCCACTGCCCTATTAATTTTGGCAATGAACCCAAAATGTTAATTCCCCACTGATCAAATGGCCAGGCAATTTGGACACTGACCATAGGGGCTACAAGTTGGTGTGGCAAATTTGAGTGGACTTGACATGAAGTACATTTACGCACAAAGCCACTCAGTTTTTCAACAATGTTGGTTAAAAGTATCCGTACCTGATTACTTTATGGGCCAGGGTTCTTCATCCAAAATGATTGCTACACATACTTACATGAATATCTTGTAATACCTCTAGAGCCTAATCTCGATCTAGACATCTCAAGGGAGGTCCAAAGATTGACCTCTTGTATAACTGACCATGCTCATTGAGTGCAAATTTAGAAGCTTGACCTCAAAAGCATCGAGCCTTGTTCCTATCTTTGGGGATGATGCCTTAGCTTAGATATAGTTTGATTAGGACATGCTAAGAAGCTACCGCTCCCTCAATGCTTATTATCAAATTTTTGTCATAAGGCCTAATCGATGGTTTATCAGAGACCAAAAATATGATCTTTCTATCCCTCATCCCCCTGGTGGAGCTGGCAAATTTTGAAAGAGCATCAGTCTTCTCATTCTCAGATCAAGCAACTTGACTAAGGGTGAACATTTTGAATAATTGTTGCAACCGCTTCACTTTGGCCAAGTGCCAGCTCATCGTCACATCCTTAGCTTCAAAATTTCCATCAACCTACTCAGCTATTAACTGGGAGTTCACAATTATGACCAAGTACTCAAGCCCTTGCTCAAGCGCCATTCTCATCCCTGCGAGAAGGGCTTCGTATTCTGCCTCATTATTTGTGATAGCATAATCCAACTTTATTGTAAAATCATATTCTTCTGCATTTGGGGAGTGGAGAACAACCTCTACTCTTCCACCAAATGTGGTTGATGATCCATTGATGTGCATGGTCCAAACAAGAGGGGCTTTGGGATTCTTTTCAGGTAAGTCGACTCAGTTCGCAATAAAGTCAGCCAGAACCTGTATGTTGATGGCTATTCGAGGCTGGAAAGTAATATTGAATTTTCCTAATTTAATTACCCATTTGGTCAGCCTTTTAGATGTGTCTGGCTTCATTGGTACTTACTTCAATGGTTGGTTGGTCAGCACTACAATAGAGTGAGATTGAAAGTATAGTCACAATTTTTGAGCCGCAGTCACCAATGCGAAAGTAAATTTCTCGATTTCTAAGTAATTATGCTCTGACCCATGAAGTGACCTAATGAAATAGTATACTGATCGATGTGTGCCATCTTGGGTTGAGATTAGTATTGAGCTGATCAATTCCATGGAGACCACTAAATACACCTGGAGTACTTTCCTAGTTTAGGTTTTGCTAACATAGAAGGTAAGGTTAAGTATTTTTTCAAGTCAACCAGAGCCGACCATACTGAGCAGTCTATAGGAAGCCCGATTTCTTGGCATTCTTGAGAATTTTGAAAACGGGTAAGCTCTTGTTGGCAAATCTTGAAATGAACCTCTCTAAGGCTATAATCTTCTCAAAGGAGTGACGTCGAGGACTGCTTGGATTTTCTATGGATTAGCCTCAATGCATCTCTGGCTGACCATATAGCCTAAAAATTTTTCTCTTCGGATCCCGAACATACATTTATTTGGGTTAAAATTTAAACCAAAAGCTCTCAAGATCGCAAAAGTGTGGCTGACGTCAAGCAAGTGATCTTGAGCATTTTCTATTTTTACAATCATGTCATCGACGTAAACCTCCTTTGATTTCCTAATTTGGTCTTTGAATATAAAATTGACAAGCCACTGATAAGTTGCTCCACATTTTTCAATCCAAAAGGCATGACCAGGAAGCAATATAGCCCATTAGGAACAACAAAGGAGGTTTTATCCCTATCCTCGGGAGCTATGAAAAATTGATGATACCCTTGAAATGCATCTATTATGTTCAATAACTCACAACTAGCAGTCGAATCAACTAATAAATCTATTCGAGGTAGGGGTAAGGATCTTTAGGACATACTTTATTTAAATTTGTAAAATCATTACATATCAACCATTGCCCCTAATTCTTTGGGACTAGTACAACATTATAAAACTAAGAGGGATATTGAATTTCTACAATATAACCAGCCTTTAGGAGTTTTTTAACCTCCTCTTCGATGATCTGTGTTCTCTCTACAATGAATGTCCTCATCTTCTACCTGACTAGTTTGTACGAGGAGTCTACATTAAAGAGGTGCACAATGATGTTGGGATCGATTCCCTGTAAGTTAGATGCCTTCCACACAAAGGCATCAATATTCTTTCTCAGGAAATAAATCATAAGACACTCCAAGTAGGGGCCTATGTTAGTTTTGATATGGGTCGTCTTGTTGAGGTTTCCTTGTTCGAGCTCAATGGTCCTGAATTCCTCGATAGGCTTCACTGTGGTGTTTTCCAACTTTCACTTCTTATCGGCCTGGGTGTCCTCAAGTTTTGCTATGAGGGCATCCCCCTTAGAAACAACCCTCACATCTCTTGAGCTACTAAAACTGCTCCAACTCGAGCTATCACTCGTTGAACTACTTGACTCGCTCTTGCGAGAGGTTTTAAATGTACTTCTATCCCTGATCTCTCCCTGATAAGCCATACTCTCGAACCTACTGTCCTTACTATCGAGGCTGGTAGACATTTTTTTGCAAAAGAAAATGGAGAAAAAGAACAAATGGGCAGAGTAACTTACAGTGGATATTTGGTAAGCTCTAAGCGTACAAAGGTTGGAGGACTTCAAAGGTAGAGATTCGACCAGGAATAGATTCAGCAAAAGTGTAAATAGGCATATATCCCCATTATTTATAGGTGTTTATGCGTAGGAATCTAAGCGTCAATTCTAATTATACCCTGCCCCCATACGCTTTGTATTCTGCAAAGTAACGGGTGCATTAAATGCAGCAAAACCGCTACAAACCTTGATTAACAATGCAAAAACCCTGGTCGAAAATTCAAAAACTTTACTCGATTTGGCAAAACCATGGTTAATATAGATAACCGCCCAAAAACTGCTCAACTACTCCCTGCTCCTGCTTGTCCACAAGCTTGATTAGGACCGCGAGTGGAGGGGACTAAAAAGTTGTTTATAGTAAAAGGGTACTGTTTGGGGTAGATCCGACTAGAGTGGTTAAGTAATTCAGTTGATATTCTTCTTGAGGTCTGAGATCTGTAATGGCAACATATGTTAAACTAGCTGAGGTGCCCTTGACTATGGCACTCTGATACTCAAGTTAGTTCTGATTGAAATAGGGTAATCGAATAGAATATAGAGAGCTTATAGTGTATTTGGCATTACTTGGAGTGTGGTTGGCTATGGGGTATTTATAGCAACTTTCCAGTATGTGATTTGTCAAAGATGCCCTTACCACATGCATTGGGCTTTAGTCCTTGCCAGGGGGTTGATGGTCATTTCAGATTTTGGTACTATTCTAGGTGGCTTCATCTCTTGTTTTCTAAGGTAAACAGTACCTTTGGTAGACACCTCCCTGCCAAAAGTGGTGGTAGAGTTGGTGGCAGCAATTGTATCGGCTGTCATGCACTATTAATGCGGAGGCATGCTGCCTGTCAGAGTAATAAATGCGGCATGGATTTGAGTCAACACTGGGGTGAGCTATTAGGTCGATATATAAATCCAACAGTTCAGCTGGTCAATTACGAAGAAAGTAAAATATGCTGGAATGGATGAAGCTTCTTGTCGAGTGTAGTCGGTTACAACAAACTCATCCAAACAGTTGTTGCTGAATGTGTTGGGCCTGTTGAGTAATTCAGAACTGATGCTGGGTCTGTTGGGCTAAATAGGCCTCTTGGGCTATCTTAATCAGGTATATATATAACATAGATGTGCATATGTATATTTATATGTATTTATATATATAATATAGATGTGTGTATATATATCTTCATATATGTCAACATATATTATTTTAAAATATTTTTTTGGAGGGTATTTGTGGTATTTAATTTTTATAATTTTTTACTATGGATTCAATAGACATATCAGATTTTGTGGGTTTTTTTCAATCAAATTTTAATGTTTTTTTGTCATAAATAAATAATAGTTTCCATCACGATTTTAACAAAAAATTGGACCAAGTACCAAAAATGTTTAAAAAATTACAAAATTTGGATTAAAAATATTTAATACCATAAGTTTAGGACTAATAGTACATAGATAGTTAAATTATGGGACCAAAAAGTAATTTTTTAATAATAAAATTTTATTATTGGTAGTCAATTTTTCAGTACAATGAACTATTAACACACGATTAGAATCAACTATTAACTAGCTATACAATTAGTAGGTTAAATGTATTTATTATGTTGCCAACTAATTATTAAAATGAATGATTATGATTTCATATTTTAAATTAAACGGCTTAAATTAAATATATTTGTACATTCCTCACATGAGATAAATACAATTGAAATTATATTGTAGACTATTTCAAACAAGTTGGCCCCCACATAAGGAGTTTATAAGACTTAGGTAAGGGTGGCAATGGTTGGAATATGACTTGAAACATACCAAACTCCCCTATATATGAGGATTTGGGGGTTACTAAACAATTAGTTGTTAGCTCATGCCTTGCACTAGGCGATAAATTTTTAAATTTAACATTTTATTTTATTTAATTTTAATTATAACTTAAATATTAATATTTTCTATAGATATTACAAATGTGAAATTTAAAAAAATTAATAAGAATTTTATTGAATATAATTAAGATAATTGACAATACAAATGAAACATAACAATCTTTTAAATTAATATGGTTTATGTTTTATCATATCAAGTCACATGCATTAATCCATTTCTACATGAAAATTAATGGTTAAATGTTAAATTATTTTGTATCATTTAACATTGATTTGATTTGAACAATGAAAAAATCCAACATTGAAAATGAACTTAGATAGTAGAAGATAGAATATTTAGCTTGCCATAAAATTGGGACTTCAATTTTTTTTGTAAGTTATGTTGGTTCATTAGCATAAAAATTAAAATATTAAAAATAAATGAGCAGTATATATACATGCATTTTCAAGAAAAATATAAATTTCAACATACTTGTATAGAGATGGAGAAAAAAGAAGACAAATGTTTTATACTTTTAAATAGTGAATTGCATGTTTAAATTATTTTATACACACCTATATATATGCACGGCAATATATTTGTGTGAGTATTCACCCATAATTATGTCAAAAATATGATTATTAGACAATATAATAAGAAGTTACAATAATTATTATAAAAAGTTACATACATGTAACACCCCTAAAATTTTTCTTGGTTGCATTTATATATATTGCCATTATTTGAATTTTTATGAATTTTTTTATTAATTATTTTTAAAAGTTTTATGGTCAAAATTATAATTCTAACATACTTGATTTCACTTAATTGAAACTATTGGGGCCGAATTGTAATTTTTGAGGACTTGATTGTAAACTTTTGAAAAAGTTTGGGACTTGCATGGAAGACCCAAAGTTAACTAGGGTTCAGCCATATTTTTCCTAAGTTCATGGACTCTATTACATGACTTAAAATCCTTGAGGACTAAATTGCAAAAAATGAATATTTGATTTTAAAAATCTAGCAGCTGGCAACAGGATTTCATTTCCATCTTCACCATTTCCTTTCCTTTCCTTTCATTTTTCCTCTCCTTCCTTTCTCCTCTTCACCGTGACCAACCACCTCTAGCAACTACTGCCATCGACTATTATTTTTCACAATCAACATTGTAGTTGAACTCCCCATACCTATAGCTCTCCATTGATGCCCATATGCATGGCTGACAACCACTAGAGAACCATCGCAAACGGAGGGCAAAAATGGGTTCACGGCGGAGCAGTTAGGTTTTGAGTTTTCCAGTGACAAACTTTCATTCTGAAGGGTGGTCTAGATAGTATTTGATGAGGGGAACACCGTGAAAGTAATACATAGTTGTGAGGGCAGAAATCGGCGGTGGAGCTTGTAAATTGTGAAGACTTTAGGGCTATTTGGAGGATTTTTAGGCGGCCATTGTTGGAACTAAGGGTACCGTTGGAAAGCTCTCGGCAAGAGAAGTCTCTAGGTGGTGGCGTTGAACTTTTCGGCAATGGCGGAGAGGTAGTTTTCTCTCCTTAAAGTGATGATCGCGCTTGTGCTATTGGTTTGTGGTTTTAGAATTCCAGTGGTGAATTTGGATTTTAGCTTAGTTATACCTTGTTATATGTATATATGCTATACATGTTGTATCTTTCCTTATTTAGCATTGTACCTGCTGGAATAGAAATTTGGGGATGAGATGAGATGTCTATATATATGCATGTGTTAATTAAGCCCCATGCAAGGAATAAAGAATTTAGAAATGTGAATTATGGACCCAAATTTATGCATAATGCCAAAATTGGACATTTATTTATGATATTAAGGATTATATTATAAGTTTGAATGGTATTTGATTAGGAATTAACTATGTGTGTGATGAGGATTATGTTATGACCATGATCTTGTATGTAAGAATGAGATTAATTATGAAATTATGCAATTTTGAAATATTAGGTTAAAATGACGAAAGTTATATAAATGAGGATTAGTATATCCTAATAATTGAAACATATGTGAAAATTGAGACATACTTGGGTAATATTGATGTTGTTAGCTGTTTGCGAGACGGTAGCACTGTTTAAGTTTTAAACTATCTTGTTAATAGGTTAATTAGTAATTCTGGATTAATAATAAGCATGATGTGATGTACTAAATATTCGAACATGGATTTTCACTGTAAATATGCTCTTTGGGTTAGGTGACGAGGAGTTGGGAACTGAGGATCAGTGAACTGTTGATTTTGACTACAGTATCGGGATAACTAAGGTGAGGGTCTCCCACTTTAGGTTATTGCTTTGTACAAGTCTACTCATTAGTTGTTGAAAACCCTTGTAAGGGTATGCCATTTAGCCTTGTTACATTTGTTTGCTCTTATGGCATAATCCCTATGAGGGTTGCTATACTTGATTGTACCTGCTCGTAACTTGCTTAATTATATTTGCTTGTTTGTTTGATTATATACCCTTGTGTGGGTTAGTGCTTATATCACTCTGTTGAATCATTCTTGATTATTTTGGCACCCAGAACTCCTTTCTATCTTGATCGGTACTTGTTATATCCCATTCTTGGTATTGTTCTGCTATCAGATGCCTTGTCGGCATGTTCAATTGCTTGACTCATACTTATCGTATTTGCTGTACTTATCATATTTGCTATACTTATCGTACTTGCTGCACTTGTTGAAATTGCTTGGAGATAGTACTTGGGTTGAGTGCTAATCCTATGCAGAATGCTGGGATACATAGGACACGCCTTGTACTCCGCCTAGGTGTCCACGATATGCTAGGGATTTCCCCCTGAGCATTGCAATGTGCCATAAGGTCCATATGGGCACACCAATTGTATGTCGAGCTCTCACGCCTGGAAGTACTTATTTGAATGGTATAAAGTCAGTATATGCATGTCTTACTTGTTTTGTTAGAATTCATATACAATAAGGGATTTCTCGTTGTACTCATTTTTGCTTGTTTGTAATTGCACTTGTACTGCTTGCTAATTTTCATTCTGTTAAGAAGTTCTCTTTCCTTAAAAATTCCTATTACTACTTAACTATATGTTCCTCACTAAGTCCATTGGACTTACCCCCTTTTCCTTTAAATTTTGCAAACAGGACTGAATAGGCATGGAAGTTTTGATCTGACAGGAAGAGAAACTTTCTTTTATAATAGTTTAGATGTGTTAATACATTTATGGGCCTTAATAATGTTACATATGGACATAGGATGTTGCGATACGTCAGAGTTACTATGTGTGCTTTGGGATTGTACACGTAAGCTTTGCTGATCTTTGAGAATGAACTCTTGATTTGATCACTATCGTTTGTATATAATGATTGAGATGATTATTTCCACTGCTTATGGTATGATGGTATTGAAAAGAATGTTCTTGGGGCTATTGTGAGTATTTCAGGTCCCGATTTAGGATTGAATTGTTTTAATATCTGAGTTTGGGGTTATCCTGAGTGAGGTGTCGAGTATTTACTAAAATTAAATATATAGTTAAAAAAATGAATTAATATAGTTTTTTATATTAATATTAAAATATATATTGATAGGATATTCAACATGATCAAATTTGTTGACATGACAAAAATGGATAAAATTAACTTATCCACATCACTACCATATAATAAAAACATTTAAATCAAGATATATATTCTAAATTATTCTGATTCATAAATATGAAAATTAAAAATATAAGAAAAAAATTATTATAAAATACATGTTGTTTCAAGAAAAATAAATTTTAGCTCACAAAGAGAACAATTTTATAGAGATGGAGAAAAAAAAAACAAATATTATTCTATTTTTAAATAGTAAATCATATGGTTAAATTATTTTTAATATAAACTATTACTGGAGATTTTTAGCTTATAAAAGATATTTTAGTTATATTGCAATGATAAATAGACTTACATGCCTGGTTATACACACAAACATATGTGTGTGCGTGTATAATTATTTGTATAATTAAACTTGAGAATGTAAGTAACAAATGTTAGAAGAAACTATTAGACATTATAGTAAGGAGTACACAAATTATATATTAAAGCAAGGAGTTACAAAAATTAATATAAAAGTTATATATGTCGAATATTTATCAAAATTAAGTATGGAGCTATAAAAAATGAATTAACATAATTGTTTTACATTAGTACCAAAATAAATATTGATAGAATATTGTATATGCAAATATATACGTTGACATAGGTAAAAGGAATAAAATTAACAATGCAATAAGGAATTACAAAAATTGTACATTAATATAGAAAGTTACATATATATATATATATATATATTATAGAAATATGTTGACATGAAAAAAAGATAAATATGAAAATATGTTATAGGGAGTTGCATATATTATATATAAAATATATTTACATGGCAAAAATGAACAAAACTAACTTAGCCACATTATTACTACATAAGAAATATATTTAAAATAGGATTAAACATATATAATAGATTAGATGTGAGAGGTATGCCACAAGTTAGATTTTTTTGGACCTTATCAGATTTGAAGCAAACAATAATTTCAACCTAACATCCTAGGAGCTTCTTAGGTCGCAATTGATATTTAGGAATGAAATTAGGTATACAATAAAAATATGAAAGGAATGATGTTGGTATAACTTATCCTCTACTTGAAATGTACAAGGAATGAGAAATGAATTGAATTGTCACTTCTTATTTGATTTCATTCTCATGATTGGTAATTAGCAATGATTAGCAGTTCGACTAAAACTTTTAAATGACTAAATTGCCTTTTTATAGAAAATTATCAAAATAAAAATATTTATTAGTAAATTTTTTTATATATTACTGAAAAAAATTTTGTGGAATAAGTCTATAATCATGTAGTTTTAACATCACTTTTAATAGTATTCGAATTACATCAGTAAATATATGCATTTTATATCTTATCGACTATATTATATACGTTAAGCAAAAAAATATAAACACAATTCCTTTAATTGTATCTTAACAAGCTCTTTTAGACTTTTTGATAAAATATAGTTAGAAGATATAAAATTTTTTATAATTGAAGTGCTTAATCTTTTTGTTATAATGCTAAAACACCTTTACTGCACTCTAAATTTAATTTGAAGATTTATTGATAAAATCCACAACCCTTCATTTATTAGTTTTGTATATAGTTTTTAATCATTTAAAGATATGTGAATATAATTAATATTTTAAATTATATATATTTTATTGAGCATGGACCATGTCACAGGTGTTTTAATGTTTTTATTATAAATTGAGAGGCACATAATTATTCTTATTTTTGTTATTTATTATTTATCATTCTTATAATAATTTATTTATAACAATTTAATATTTTTATAATATTACTGATAGTATATGGATATGGAGTGAGGTTCTTTTCAGTAAATAGCAAAAAGTTAATTTGTTTTCTCTAGAACACGTGTAGAGATTCTTTGCTATTGAAAGTTCTCAGAATTTCGCAATCCTTTGCGAATGATTTCTTGTGCCAACGTTCTTTTTAAGACTTAGTATCTATAATTTTTTTTATTGGTGAACTTGGTGCTATTAGGTTTCCCACCCTTTTTCATGAGCTTAATTTCTTCTTAGGTTCTCTGATCATTTCTTTTAATTAATTAATTTAGTTCATCGGGCCTTTTTTTAATTCTTTTACCAACTTGCCTTTCTAGTCTTACTTTACATATCACTAAACCCCTATTTTTAATTTGAAAATTTATTTTCATGTTGAAAACAAGTCTAGATTATAATGTTTACCTTATCTTAATATGTTAAAATAAGGTTTATTATTTGACCAATTTGACTTGGTTACTTAATGTATGTATTCACGAGTGCCCAACTTTTGTCTAAGTTGGACCTACTTGGTTTCAAAGTTTGTAGGATCTTCAAGAAGTGATCTATGGTTAGTTTTATCAACACCCAAAGACTTAGCAAAATTTTAACTGGATTGAGGAGAGAGAAAAAGGAAGGAAGCTTTTAAGAGGAATATTAAGATGGGTCATCAAAGGAACTTCTTTCTTTAATTGCTTCACAACTTCTCTGCATCATTGTGCTTTTGCCTTGAGCCTTTTGTTTGCAATCTTGTACCTAACTTTTTTGAGTTAGTAAAAGTTTTTAAGATCTTATTGAGTTAAAACATGTCTAAGAGTAAGTCTTGTTTTGAGTCAAACTCTAGGAAGAAGTTAAGAAATAGTCAAGTGGAGAGGTAGTGATGGAGCTGCCATCACCTAGTTACTATCGGCTAATTGGGTAGTCAACGAATCTATGTAAAGTTAGGGGATGCATAGCACTTAGTTGTTTCTGTGCCAATCAGAACAGGTTCATCCTATTTTGACTAAGCACTCCTCTTGGGTACTTATAGGCATGTCTCTCTAACAATAGGGTTAGGTGCCTTAAGGGTGTTGGCCATAGGCAATTGGCTATCAACAATTTCAGAAGTGGTCTTCCTTGTGGTGTTCTAGCATATTCTGAGTTTATAGATCCTTTATTAGGTGCATTATTAGATTGAATCTTACAAAATTTTGGTAAGCCTCAGAAATTACATAGTAGGCGCATAGTTCATGGGTTGTTTTTCTTATTTAGAGTTTGAGTCTGTAGCAAAGGGTTCTTTTGATGAGGTGCCCAAAGATGCTTTTATTATCGATAGTAGCTTTGCAAGAGCGGTTGATGTTAGTGCCTACTTCAACAAAAAGAGTTAGATGTTTTGAGACGTAGGATATGCGTCATAGATGGGTTTGAGTTTGTTCTTTCTTCACCTAGGGGTGATATGGTATCACTATCTAGGTGTACTTCACTATATTTGGTAGTTACTTGACTTGTGGGTTCTCATTACCTCCAGATTCCCTTTTGTTGGATGTAATGAGGAGCTATGGTGTGTTTGAGTCAGTTTATGCTTAATTTTTTTGTATCTTTTGCTGAGTTTCAATAGCTTTTGTCTGATTTGGGCTTGTCAACGTTCTTAGATAGTTATCATACCTTGTTTGGGGGTGCATAAGGTATCCAATGAGCCCTTTTTCTATGCCTTTCCAAACTAAATAGTAAATTTCTAAGTAGGTTGCCTTTATTGAAAAGGGCTTGGGAGGATAGATACTTTTTCATTCATGAGGAAGGTTGGGCATTTTTGTGAGTGGAGTTGTTCTTCCTTGTTGATCCACTGAGGTAAAATCCATCATGACTTTCATGAGAGCCTTATGGCAGTAGGATTATTTGATTCTCTCCTTAATGTTGTTTATATATTTCCAGTAGATAGCTGACATGTTTTTCTTTTGACTAATAGTTCATGTGCATGTAAGAGTTTTCACTTATTTGTATTTTCATCAATATTTATATGTGATTTCATATCATTTTGCTCATTGATAGGAAATAAAGTTAATTTCATTGGGACCCACACTAAGAGAGTGGAAGTAGGAGTGCAGAGAGGTACATTATGGAAAGTGTTGCAAGGTGGTATCATTAGCAGGGCATTGTTCAAGCCCCCCAAGGCTAGTGGTTGATATGTTCCATTACCTTTGAGATGCCACCACTTACTACCATTAATGAGCTCGAGGTGGTACTTTCTAGCCCACCGAGAAGTATATGGTGAACCAATTACTTATCCATAGGTAGCTTGCCCTTTTTATATCGGCGAGGGTAAGGGACTTTCTCCTATGGTTTATACTTGAGTTGTGGCATAGACTCTCACATGGATAAGACCACCTTTATCATTGATCTTATGTAAGGTGTGGTGTGTAAGTATAATCAGAGAAAGTTGAAGCTATACTTCTCTTCTCCATTGCTGAGATAATTGTAAGAGATTTTGCATTGGTAAATATTTATCTCAACACTTAGTTTATTTTCATCATCCTTTTTTCTTCATAGTAGTGTGTGGATCTTTAATTTTTCTTCTTATGCATTTTGAATGCAGGGTTGGAAATTAGTGAAGCACATTTCCACTGAGTAGAGGGGTTGTGGTAATGGTGACTCCTCTCGAGAAGAAAGCTACCAAATTAGCTCAATAGCATAGCAAAAAAAGGAGGTAATAAAGTTGTGGAAAAAATATGGGCAGTTAAAGGTGTTATATGCTAATGAGGTAAAGACTGAAAAGTAATTTTTAGAGTTTTCTATTGAGAATGTGCTCATTAATGCTGCTCGCAAGAACGTAGTCAAAGAGTTCAAAGGTTCTAATGAATTCTTTGAGGCAGTTAAGGTGAGGATGTTGAGGTAGGGGCAACGATGATCTATCAACAGACCATCCAAGCGTCATCATATTTTAAGAGAGATTGGGCAATATTCTATCGAGAACTTACTGATATCATACCTTACCATTCCAATAAACCTTTCTACTAAAGAACATGGAGGGGCTCTTAAGGTTGGCACAGAAGCTATGGTGGAAGACTCAGTTGAGGCCACTTCATAAGAGAAGAAATATTTATTTAAGATAGGAATAGTGGGTAAGAGTTTCTGCTTTTTGTTTAGTGCTTGATACCACTTAACATTTTTAGCTAACTTAAGTTATGTTTCAACTTTTTTTGGATTTTGTTGTTCCTTTTAGAGGCCAAGTGTTCACAAAATGTTTTTTTGTCATTATGAGTGTTTGCTTCCCTAAGCTTTTCGTTTTGTTTATTCATGTTTGTTCAATGACTTGACCAAATAAGTGACCATTAAGTGATATCAAGATTTTTTTTTTATTTTGCATTATGTCGTTTGAGGAACTTTTCTCATGCAAACTTAATCATTTTTGTGGTGTTGGGGATGGATCCTTGAATCTTTGTATTTTGTGCACGAGTTTGCCTACATGAAACAATTATGGTAGATCTTATCAAGCAGGTAAACTATAGCATCATTTTGCATGGGTTTTAATTGGGTGTTGGGCTAGGTTGGAGTATTGGGTGGCTATGTAGGGCCTCTGTTGAGTGTTCACTAGAGTCCATCTTGGGTGCCCATCTCAGGTGCCTGTGCGAGATGCTTAAATGTTGAATGTCCATTGAGCGCTCGACTTAGGTGTCGATGCTAGGTATCCACCAGGTGTTTAACTTAGGTGCTCGCACTAAGTTCCCAACTTAGATGCTCACGCTAGGCATATATCTTAGGTGTTTGATTGGAAGCTTCTGGGAATCCAATTAGGTATCTATTGAAAGCCTATTTTGGGTGCCCGATAACTAGTTCGATTGAGACACTGTGCACTGGACCTTTTTTTCTCTCTATTTTTTTAGTGGAAATACATTGGTTTTACCTAAAGTTATTAAGGGTCTTTGTGGTCAAAGTTTTAGCATTCAACTGGATACTTAGAGAAACTTTTGATGGATTTATGTATTTTGAGCTTTTAGTGCTTGTTATTGACGTGAGTTCAATGCATGATAAGATCATGCGAAGGAGGTGTAGAGCCACCTTTTTATTAAGCTTTGTTTCAAGTTTTTGTGAATAGTTCCTATTAACTTGTACAAAATATTGCACAAGAAGGTAAATAAGTCTTATTGATAAGGCTTTTATCATGATAAGCGATTGATTAAAGTTAAATTTATGGCATGCCTCATTGGTGAGGTCATTTTGCAATGCTTAGTCTTTGACATTAATTTAAGTTGGATGCTTCATTTGTGAGGTTTCATCACATTACTTAATAGTTCATTGGGAATATAGTTGTAATCTTTGTTAACGAGGGGTTAGAAGCTAAATATCATGAAGATGTTATGTAGAGGATCTCATTTTAAAGGTATTAATTCATTTAGTAGTCATAGTAGTGAAGTTTAATGTAACATCTGAGGCGAGCCTCATTCAAAAGGCTTTATAGAATCATTATAATTGGTGCATTGGTCACTTACCATTAGGAAGGTTCAATAATTTATATGAGGAGTCTAGCCACATACCTCTTGGTAGACTTCAGCGTAGGCTTGTGTTTAATTGATTAAGTAAGCATGTGTTAATTTTTTGAAAATGTTGATATGTTGCCAATTTTCTCTGGTGAGGATTCAAGATGGACTTTTTTACTTAGTTATCACATGTCTCCCAAAGGGCAATATAGTTAGATTAAGTTGAAGAGTTACCACTTACTCGAAGGAATTACAATAAGCCTTTTTTGGGGTGGCAACCACATGTCTCATAAAGGGCTGCATAGTGGGCCTATGCTGGCAACCATGTCCTTAGAGGGCAATATGTTGAGATTATGCTTAGGTGGTGACCACATACTTTCTGAGGAACCTTATAGTGGGATTATGCCAATGTGTCTGAAGAGTGCTATGCATAGTGGTATGTGTGCATTTCAAATAAGTTAGGTCATAGTCAAAGATATTAGCATTATGAAAAGTTGTATTCATTCAAGAAAATAGTAGCAATATGAAGGTGCCATTCCCAAGTAGGTAGGTCTTATTCAAATTAGAATAAAAAATCAACTTTCGACTTGGAAAAAAATGGTATTTTAGAATAAATATGAAATATTAAATAAAAAATTAGTCTAAGGAAAACAAGTAATAATAGAGACTGGCATAGGCGATGTGTGTAAGTAGTATGGGGTGGTCTCCAGCATGAATATCTCTAGGATGCTGGTATTTTGCAACATACTTTTGCACTTATATCTCTTCTTGATGCTTTGTAGTTCCTTAGTTTGATCCATCTTGGAAGTAGAGCTCTTGATGCTCTTTAAAGTGTTGGTGTAGTGCTTTATAGTTGCTGCTAGATCGCCAATAGCATTTCTAATTCCACTCGGCATGGGAGATTTTAACTTTATATGGAATGTTGAAATCAATTATTGGAATTAGTTCAAAGTAGGTATTTTTAATACTACATTGTATATAGAATGAGTCTTGATTACTACAAACCTTAATCTCTTTGTTGCTCACTTTGCGTGAATACCTAAAGAAAGGGGCAATAGTACTACTCCTAGTGTTTCCACCATGTCACCCGTGAATCCCACCAGGGGATACTGATTTTCTACACTTGTGTTATCCACCCCTAACTAGAGGAACGTGTATGAAACAAGATGTCTGCCGAGCTATTATTGTCTACTAATGTTTTCTTTATACCTAAAAATTGACTAGGGATGTTGAGATCACTAATGTATTATTGTAGCTTCCGTGCCCTAGCTCCACGTCTTTTTCTCCGAAGGTGATGCTAGGTGTTGGTGGATATATCTCAAATATTCCCAAGTTAGGATCAACTATATGAGCTTGTGTTTGCCTTGCACTCACATTAGAGCTTTTTTAGTGTTGGTGAAGTCTCTGCCAATCAATCTTTCTTAGATTATTGAGATGGCACTAGCTATAGAGAGGTTTTCAAAGATATGTTGGTGTTGATGGTCTTTAGGACCTAAGTGGTCATCATGTTATTTCCGACAATCTTCACTCCTATATATCAGAGGGCTCTTTTTAGGATTAGACGACATTTGCGCTATATACTTTTTGAGATGTCCTTTCCAATCAATTTTTTTATTTCACCCCTTAGGTGTCTACATTTGTCTATGAGTATGCTAGCTATTGTAATAGTAATGACACCAATTGTCTAACTTCAGCTTCTTTTGATCCTTTATTATTTTCTACAGAGGTTGTTAAATGAGATAACATTATAATGCTACTATCAGAATTTCCACTATAGGAATAGTAAGTGGCGTGTATGTGGTGAGCACACAAAAAGGGTTGCATATGCAAACTCCTTACTTCTTGTTAGTA
This sequence comes from Jacaranda copaia, assembly GCA_014898725.1. Lineage (NCBI taxonomy): Eukaryota > Viridiplantae > Streptophyta > Magnoliopsida > Lamiales > Bignoniaceae > Jacaranda > Jacaranda copaia. The sequence goes on from JACGDI010005359.1 coordinate 1,194,319, forward strand.
TCATTTCCTTTTTCACACAGCTTGTGCTTAGGGGCTTTTAGGAAATTGTAGTTTTCATAATCCTAATGCATTTCTTAGCATGCATTAGAAGCTTTTTTAGAATAGCATGAGGTTTCTCAGGATTTAACTCCCATAATCTCAAGTGTTTCAACTTTCAAGTTTTGTTGGATGATGCTGGGTAGGAGCTTTAGGCTGATATGATGGATTTGATTGACTACCTAGAAGAAACAGTCAAGGTAAGTTCTTGTAGATGGATAAGTTTTGAGCAATTTAAAAGTGACACATGTGAAATAGTATGCTATTTATTGATTTAAAATTTTCTATTTATATTTTGGGTTTTGTTATATTTAATTCAAAAATATAAATAATTGATTTTAATTAACACTATAGTATTTATTTTATGCTCAAATACGATATTGCCAAGTGTCAAAAATAAAGTGTAATCGCCAATCAAATCAAGTTATGTGGCCCAGCAATTTGCAACATGTGGCATATCTATGCACTAATCAAATTAAATTATGTAATGTTATCTTTTGATATTTGATATTATTTCATTGAAGAGATAACTATCAAAGAAGTTCAAGTCAATCTAGTAGTCTCTCATTAAACATCTATAGAAAGAGGGTGATCAAAAATCATTCCACACAACAATACCAACAACAATGAACAACAACACAAGTCCTAGCAAGTGGGAGAAACTTTGAATGAGCTCAATAATTCTCCTAAGCAAATTCAAGGAGATTCACGGCGTTTAAGACGTTCTTTGTAGAGCTCATATATTTTGGTATTTGATTTGGGATTATAGTGCAAAGCTTTTAAATTGGCATTATTTTTCTCAAATCAAATTCAAGAAGATTTATGCCATTTAAGATGTTCTTCACAAAGCTCATATATTTTGGCATTTGATTTAAGATTAAGATGTGAAGCCCTTGAATTAGGATTATTTCAAATCAAATTCAAAGAGATTCACAATATTTGAAGCATTCATCATAGAGCTCATTAAATTCCAAGATCATCTTTAGAAAGAAAAATTAGAGTATTATATTAGAGATTGAATTCACAATTGATAAATTTTAATTTTATTTTATTTGTATGATTTTCTTGTCTTGTAATTTTTACTTTTGTAGGCAATAAGTTTGTGCTTACAAATTTCTAGAAAGCCTGACGGACAATCTCTACCTTTCATCTATTCCCTTAATCAAGGTTGAAGTATCAAATAATTGCCAATAAGATTGCAGCACTAAAAATTAATATCTCAAACTCCTTAACTACTGAAGCAAGAATGTTGGTGCCCATACAAGAAGTATGTCTAAGAAGTTACAATCATCTTCGAAAATGGCTTCTTCACTTGAAGTTGTGGAAAAGATATTGCCGCATACTATTGATATGAGTGAAGATGGTGGAGAATCAAAGGAAGAATCAACATTATCTACTTCTCACTCAACGTCAAGTTCCTCAAGCATGGCGCTGGTGATGGTGACAAGTATTACAACTTTGAATAAACAAATTACTAATTTGGCAAAGGCAATTGAAGGACTCACAAAGCATGTCCAAGTGTAAGACTCCTAAATCTCTAAATTAATGAATAAGGTCAACAATGTTGATACCAATCGCGTGGTGGAGAAACAAATTGAGGCTCAAGATAAAGGCTAAAATATCCATAAAGAAGCAACAAATATAAAAAATGAGAAGTCTTTAATAAAAGAGCTACATGTTTCCACTTATGGATCAATTCTAGTTGACAAACTAAAGGACTTTATCATTGGAACTATAAAAGACAAGCTTGAGGAAATTTCTAAGTCATCCATCACTTACTCTAAGATATATACTTAAAGGATTGATGATTTGAAAATGCGAATTAGATACTGACCTTGGAAGTTTCATCAATTTGATGGTAAGGGTAATCTAAAGCAGCAGGTGACTTATTTATAAAGGCCTACAATAATGTTCAGATATATGGAGATCATTTAGTCAAGTAGTTTGTTTGATCATTAAAGGGTAATGCTTTTAATTATTACACTAACCTAGAGGTGGGTCCAAATGATAGCTAAAGGCAGTTGGAGCAAGAATTTCTCAATCACTTCTATAATACTTGAATGATGGTCAATACAATTGAACTCACTAATTCTCGCAAGTGGAAAGAAGAACTAGTCATTAGCTAGGCCATTTGCCAGAGAAATTTAAGTCTTAATTGCAAAGATTAATTGTCTGAGGCATTAACCATTAAGATATGCATTCAAGGGATGAATTGAGGACTACGATATACTTCCAAGGAATCTAGCCTTATACATTTGAAGAGTTAGCTACTCGAGCTCGAGACATGGAGTTAAGCATGTCTGCTAGCAAAATTGAAGGGCCACTACTTCAAGAGTCTCTTTAGTCTAAGGAAAAATAAGAATTCAAGAAAAAGGGCAAACCTCTTGCCAAGGCTCCAAGTAAAGAAGCTATAGCGGTGAATACATACCCAATAGATTTCATGAAAAGGTAGTTAGCATAAATGATGAAAAAAAGGACATATCCTAAGGACAAAGAAAATTGACTTTGAAAGAGATACAAGCTAAGATGTACCCAGTTTTTGGCTCTGATGTCTTTGAAATATTCGATGATTTGCTAAATGCAAATCTCATTGAATCTGTCTAAAATGAAGTGACCTGAATAAGTTGAAAAAATTGATGACCTAAATTATTGCGAGAATCATCGATTGGTAGGTCACCTAATTCATGATTGCAATTAGTTCAATAAGGAAAAATCTCATTTGAGAAGGATAATGCAGCCTCAGATCTTGCTACCATCGAGATTGAAAAACATAAAGCTGCAAAAAAAGATGTAATTGGTGATGGTGAAAAATTTGATCATGATAATAAAATTGTGTGTAAGTGAAGAAAAGATTCCTTTTAATGAAGCATGTCTATCTGATGTAAAGAACTATGACATTACTGAAAAGTGCTTGCTAGTAATAATTTTCACTGGTGAGGATTTGTTGCTTAGCTCTAAACCCTATAATAGGCTAATATTTGTATCTAACTATACTCGTGAGTAGAAAATAAATAGAATTTTTCTTGATGAAGGCTCTGCACTCAATATCGTACCTTTGAGCATAATGAAGGATTTAGAAATCTCCATAAATAAACTAACAAATCTTCATTTGTTGATCCAAGGATTCAATTAAAGGGGAAAAGGGCTTTTGAAATGATAAGGATAAAGTTAATGATGGATTATACGTTGTCAACTGCATTTTTTCATGTCATAGATGCCAATACATCACATAATATGTTTTTGAGCTAATCTTGGTTACATGAAAATGGTATAGTTCTCTCCATTTGGTGCTAGTGTTTCAAGTATTATCATGAAGGTATGGTGAAAAAGGTGCTTGGGGATAGCAAATCTTTCACTGAAGGTGAATCGCACTTAATCAATGCCAAATACTACATTAAAGATATAAAGGCTGCCAAAGCTAAAGAACAAGAAGAATCCAAGTAGCAAAATGATCCTAATAGAGAAAAAAAGATTAAAAACTTAGCTCCAACTTGTAGCAGTGAAGATCACATAAAGAGTGAATCACCTTTGATATGATCTAAGTTATTGAAAGAATTAACATTTCCTCTAACCAAGCTTGATATAAAGATGCCATCTCCTCAGTATTGAAAGGGTTTGTTTGCCCAACTTAAGAAGTTGAGAAGGAACTTGGAGAATCCCCGTTGCTTCAAAATGAGAATTACTTTGATTTAAAAGCTTATAAACTTCTTGTTAAGGCCAGATATAATCCATAAGAAAGTTTCATTTTGGGAAATCTCCCTCTTGTGGCTATTGGTAAGCAAATGTATAGACTTAAAGCTACATAAAAGATAATTGAGAAAATGGTCATGCTATTTAAAGCTCTCAAATGGGACTTGAATTTGTTCCTTAAATTCCTATTCATATTATGATGAAAAGAACCATCAGCAATCATATAGTTGGAAAGGAATTTTCCTCAATAAATGATAGTTTCGATGAAAATAAGAAGAAAATCTAGTGAATCTCAGTTTTTGATAGACTTGGAAAGTGTAGGCTTAAAAGAACCTATAATCAAAGATTAAATATGCCTATAATTCTAGTACTTGAAGTAAAATGGTAAGCTATATAAGCTTAGGAGTTTGATTTCTTCATGTGTGAGGCAGCATACTATTTTAAATATATCATTTGACAAAGTCTTAAAGGTTAATCTACAAATCATTGTCTTCACACAAACTCAAAAGATATCATGTGATCATCTTTTTAAACAATTGTCCAAGCTTAACAACATTGGTTACATAAGTAAGAAAGACGCTGTCATGTAGACGATCCATATAAGAAGAAAGAATGGATAAATTAGGACATGTGTGGAATTCAAGAAAATTAAACCCGTGGAAGAAGATATTGCGCCAACATACCATCTTACTTTCAATGAAGAATTTTTTATAGAAGAAGAAGATGCTAAAACTAGCCTTCCTGAGTTTGAAGAAACTGTTAAGCTCACTGTCAATGAATTGAAAGACATTAATTTAGGTGATGCCAATGTCTCTTAGCCTATCTATATTAGTTCTTTGTTGACTACTGAGGAAAAAAAGTGTATATTGAGTTATTACATAAATTCAAAGATGTGCTTGCACGGTCATACAATGAAATGACTGGATTAGATTTAAAGGTGGTGGTCCATTATTTATAAGTAAAGAAAGGAATTCATCCAGCGAACAAGCTCAACTTTAGTTTTACCTTGACTTAGTTCCTTTGATTGAAGTAGAAGTCAACAAGCTCATCGAGGTTGGGTTTGTTTGAGAAGTCAAGTATCCAACATGGATCTCCAGCATTATCCTAATAAGAGAGAAAAATGTATAAATTTGAGTTTGTGTCAACTTTAAGGACATGAATGGTGCATATCTTAAGGATGATTTCCATTGCTCATTGCTGAACTCATGATTGATGTTACCGCAAGGCATGAAGTACTATCATTTATGGATAGATCATCTGGGCAAAATATGTATGTTAGTTGATGGCATTTCGTACTCCTAAGAGAATATATTGCTATAGAGTAATGCCATTTGGATTAAAAACTACTAGTGCCACATATTAAAGAGCCATGCAACAGATCTTCAACAATATGCTTCACAAGAACAATGAATGTTATGTTGATGACATGGTTGTTAAGTCCAAATGGCGAAAAGATCACCTCCAAGATTTGAGACAAATTTTTGAGTGTCTGAGAAAATATTAGCTTAACATGAATCAATTAAAGTGTGCATTTGGTGTTACATCTGAAAAGTTTTTGGGATTCATTGTTCATCGTCGAGGTATGGAAATTGAGCAAGCAATGATTGATGCAATTTTGAAAATGCTTGAGCTTAAGATATCCATGAACTCAAAAGTCTACAAGGAAAGTTAGCATATCTCCAAAGATTCATATCAAACTTAGCTAGTAAATGTCAACCATTTAGTCATCTAATGAAGAGAATCGCTTCATTTAAATAGGATAAATCTTGTAGTAATGCTTTTAAGAGCATAAAAGCTTATCTAATGAAGCCTCCTATGTTGGTCACACCAGTACCTAGACATCCACTGAACCTTTATGTCATTGCTCAAAAACATTTTGTTAGAGCTAGACTGGTGTAAGAGAATGATGAAAGAAAATTCCTTGTACTACTTGAACAAAATGATGGCGCTAAATGATTTGAAGTATTCATGGATTGAAAAAATATGTTTGGCTCTGATTTTTGCAATCCAAAAGCTAAAGCATTACTTTTAGGCTCATAATGTCTGTCTTATCTTAAAAGTAAATCCACTAAAATATGTCATGTCAAGGTGTATCTTCTTTGATAGTCTCACAAGGTGGTACCTTCAATTATAATAATTTGAAATTATCTATATTCCATAGAATGTAGTACAAGGACAAGTTTTGGTAGACTTCTTAGTTGATCACCTTATCTTTACTGAGTGGGAGCTATTTAATAATCTACCTAATGAACATATCTTGGTGGTTGAAATTATGCCTCCTTGGAATATATACTTTAATAGAGCATCCTCTATAGAAAGAGTTGGTGCTAGAGTAGTACTCATCACAACTAATGATGAAATATTACCATACTCCTTTACCTTAACTAATAATCATTCCAATAATGTTGCTGAATATCAAGCTCTTATTCTTGGGTAGGAGATGGTGATTGACATAAAACAGTTACACTTTAAAATCTATAGAGATTCTAAGTTAGTATTCAACCAGTTTCTTTAGATCATATGAAGTCAAAAAACTTAGATTACTTCCATACTTTAATTACACCAAAAGACTCATTAGGTGGCTTGGGGATGTAGAATTGAACACGTGTTGAGAAAAGAGAACAAGCAAGTCAATGCGTTGGCTAAATTAGCCGCTACACTTGCCATGCTTGAAAATGAAGTGTAGATTCCAATATATAAGAGTTAGGTTTACCACTAATTTTTGAGGATGCGGATTGCAAAGAAAATGAAAGCAATGTTGTTCAAGTATTTGAGATAAAGAAGAAAGACTGGGGCCAGCCACTTATGAATTATCTAAAGTATGAGAAGTTATCGACGATGCATGCTAAAGAATTGACATCCGATGTTGTGCGGCTCTCTTCTATATTACAAAGGTGTACTTCATAGGTGATCTTTTGATAGAATTTTATTGCGATGTTTAACTAATAATGAAAGCATTTGAATTATGGAAGAAGCTCATTCTAGAGTTTGCGGTACTTTCCAGTCAGGTCCAAAGTTATATTTTTGGATAAAAAGAATGGGCTACTACTGGTTGACAATGGTAAAAGATTGTATGTTTTATGCACAAAGATGTCTAAAGTGTCAATTTTATGCAAATCTTATTCACCGCTCGAGCAATTACATCCGACTGTTGCCTTGTGGCCATTTAATACTTGGGGTTTATATGTGGCTGGTCCCATGGCAAAGTTTTCTGTTGGGCACTCTTGTATATATTAGCTGTAACAGACTATTTCTCTAAATAGGTTGAAGCAATTTCCCTCAAAGAAGTAAAGAAGAAAAATGTTGCTGACTTTATCTACATCAATATTATCTATCACTATGGGGTTCCTCGATACATAATCATTAATAATGGAAAGACCTTTTGCAATAGTCTGGTAGACAAACTTTGTCAAAAGTTCAATTTTAAGTCGAGAAAGTCATCCATGTACTGTGTGTATTGGTTTATGGTGTAAAAGCTGTCTTACCTTTAAAGCAGCAAATTTCATCATTAAGGATAGCCACACAAGAAGGATTGACTTAAAAAAAAAATTCATGCTGTCTTAAGGAATTGGAAGCCCTTGATGAGAAAAAGTTGGAAGCATAACAAAAACTTGAGTGTTATCAAGCTCAATTCCCCAGGGCATTTAACAACAAGGTGCAATAACAATCTTTTCAAGTTGGAGATTTGGTGCCCGTTGTGGGAAGGCTCATCATCACTATTGATTGAACTATGAATAAGTTCACATCAAAATGAGATGATCTTTATGCTATCAAAGAAGTCTATACAAATAGTGCATATAAGTTGGTTGTTGAAAATGGATTAATAGTTGGCCTAATACATAGGAAATTCTTAAGATGCTACTACACATAAAGTTGAGAGATTGGTCCTTGATGCACAAGCTTAAATTACATATTACTCCTAATCCACATGAGTATAAACTGCACCCACCAAAAATAGTGCATGTGGTTAAATTGTTAACTTACCCCATTAAAAGTGTTTTATGTAGTTAAAATATTAAATACTCCATCTAGTCTAAGGTGGTTAAGCAATGGATACTTTGGCCTGTATGAGTATAAATTGTGAACCACATCCACTAAAAAGGATGCTTTCTTTGAACTACGTTATAACTTGATCCCTTTATTAAGTACTTAGGCAGCTTAAATATTTTCTACATTCAGTCATGAGTTTATTTTGAATTATATTTTTCCTTGTTTCATTGCAAAAAAAAGAAATTTAGTTGTCTTTATTTGTTTGTTTTGAGTTTTTGAATTTATTCATTAGTTTGTTTTGAGTTTGTTTTAAGTTATATTAAGTTGAAAAAAAAAAAGAAGTAGTTTAGTTGTCTTTATTTGTTTGTTTTGAGTTTTTTGAATTTATTCATTACTTTGTTTTGAGTTTATTTTAAGTTATGTTGAGTTAAAAAAAGAAAAAGAAGTAGTTTAGTTGTCTTTATTAGTTTATTTTGAGTTTTCGAATTTATTCATTGTTGAGTGAAAAAAAAGTAGTTTAGTTATTTTTATTAGTTTGCTTTAAGTTTTTGAATTTATTCATTAGGTTGTTGAGTAAAAAAAAAAAGAAATAAAGTAGTTTAGTTGTATTTGTTAGTTTGTTTTGAGTTTGAGTTTTTGAATTTATTCATTAGTTAGTTATGTTAAGTTAAAAATAAAAATAAAAAGTAGTTGAGTTGGATATTTTTAGGTTTTTTTTTTTTTTTTAGTTATGTTGAGTAAAGAAAAAAGTAGGTTAGGTGTCTTTTTGAATTTATTTACTAGTTCGTTTTGAGTTGTATTTAGTTTAAAAAAATCAAAAGATTGCAAGATAGAAAAGAAAAAAATTCTATTATGTATCTAAAAAATAGATGCAGTAGAGTTCAGAACAAAAGCAAGAAAAGAAAATGGAGTAAAAAGTTCTAAACAACTCTCAAGCAAAAGGACTTAATTTTTCAAGTGTTCCATTGAAGTGGCATCCAAGTGTTCCATTGAAGTTTTCAAATTCTCAATCACTTTATAACTCAATGGGGGAGTACTATTGATAGTAGCAATTTCCTTTTCAATCTCATGAACTTCAACTTACGCACTTTGAAGAAGTTGTTGTTGGCATTTCAATGATAAAGTTAAATTTTTCTTGTATTCCTTCAAATTCTCAAACTCCTTCTTAACGCATTGTAGCTCCTCTTGGGTAGATTGAATTTGATTCATTTCTTTGCTTTCTTTGGTTTGGGCATCATTGAGACGACTTTTGGCCTTATCTATTTGTTGTGCAAGAAACTCATTAGATGCTTTCTCAAAAGATGCTGACTTTGCCTCATCATAAGCAGTGGCCTTATCGAACAATACTTGCAATAATTTTTCCACATTGGAGATGTCGAATTTTTTGAAGCCTCTTATTGATTCAAGCACAAATTAAACACTATTTTTGATGGATGAGATGGAATCACGTGGAGTATTTGCTATTCTCTCACAAAAGCCATCCCACAACATTTGAAGATACTTTTTTTAATAATTAAGTACAAGTTTCTCATCCTCAAATATTGAAATTGGAGCACAAAGAGATGGTTCTTTAGCTTTCATCTTATTGAGTGCCTCATTTTGCATTTTTCATCAACTGGAGTGCCTATAGCCAACAAGTTAGGTCTTATAATTGATCCTTAGCTACCTTGGGATGCCTCATCTTCATTAACACTAATGATTTATTTTTTCCAACTAAAGTGTCACATAATTTTGAGTTGGCAAATAACCAAAAAGTAACTTATTTTTAAAAGGAAAAGAAGAAGAAATGAAGATAATCCCCTTTTAAGCCTTTTCCAATGGCAATCTACATCACTACGGCTATTCACTTTTAAAGGACAAGGACTCCTTTTCTTTTCTACTTTTAAAGAATTCTCTTGCACGTTTCCTTTGGGTCAAAGTAGTTTGTGCTCCATTCACCACAAAAGTTTTCCATTTGGGGCCATATGCTTCTTACCAAACTTGATAGTATGTTTTGAAGAAGTGTGCTAACCAAAGATAGACAAAGTAGATGGGGAAGAAGAATGGAAATGACTTGGCCTAGTGGAACTTGAAATTTTATTTAAACTATTGTAGATAGTGGCTAAAACTAGAACAACAATAGTTACTTCCTGCCACTAGCCATGATACGTGCTATCTTGAAGGTACTGGAGTGTATTGAATTAACATCATTGGTAGGAGAAAAGAATGAATAGAGCTAATAAACGAAATATGCCACCAAGTAGATTTATTCATTTCAGTTCCTATGAATTCAAGCTTCAAAAATAATATCTCCTTTACGGTGGACCATTCTCTATGAATACCAAAATCACCAAGAGGATTGTAAGTTGATTTAGTGGACCACTTTTTTCTCTTTGTGTGATGGTGGTTGATAGTATTTTGTGACTTTCTTGGATCAATATTTCACCCATTTCTCCATAGTAACTTGAGAAAGTTGACCTCTATTGGTGATCATTTGAAGTAAATAACAAGCCCAAAATAAGTACTTACAAGAATGGGAATAAATCTACTTATTGTCTCATCAACACGGGTAAGCTCCTTGGTACTTGAAATCACGTCATCATAAAAAAGTCCCTTACATCATTATCGTAGGGAGGTCGGCAAGGGTGTGCAAATCCCACAGGAATATAGATATTTCTCTGAAGGAAGTTAGAAGAGAGTTTGTAAGTGGACATTATACCTCACAAAATGATTTAAACAATGAAGCATATACTAGGTCATATACTTGTGTGGTGATCAACCTGTGTTTGTATTAGTTAAGGATGTCCCTAGTCCACTTCTAGTATCCTTTGATGTAGCAGAATTTGCCATCAAATTAAAGAGTGTCCCCCTATTTAGCTTTGCCCTTAGTAACATTGCAACCCAATGTTGGCAAAAGAATTAGTTCATTTGATCGTTTATGACAAATTAGTTCATTTGGAGGACAATTGTGAGTTGCCCTTGAAGCCCACCTCTTAGAAGTTTTGATCTTTTAGGTTTGTTTCTTTGTATAAAGTGAATTAGTTAACCTTGGCCACTTTGCTAAGTATTTACCAATAAGAGGAACACAAATAGCTGAATGTGTGCCTTTCTCCATAGATTGATTCTCTTCATTAAGGATAATCAAGTGTTGCACTTTGGTAATAGATGAAACATCTTAGTAAACCATTGTGCAATCCACCAAAATACCAAAAACAAAGTTAACCAAGTTGTTAAGATAAAAAAGAAGAAGAAAAGATGACATCCTAAGAAGATTGATATACATAAAAGAATTCAAGTATTATGAAGAATGAAAGAAAGCCAAATAATTATGTTCATTCCTAATGCTTAAATAAGTTGATGAAGAGCTCAATACCAATACAAAGATATAGTGCATGTTCATAGAGGCATTTTATCAAACATAGAGTTAGCATTAACAAAGTAGTGAATGAATAAAAGAAAAAGAGAACAAAAAATGTAACCGTACAAAGCAAATTCCCAACAATTAGTGGAGCAAATTTCTAATATTGTTGCTATGTGGGCTTAAGATCTTGATGAAGTTCTTTTATAGGTGTTTGTTAGGGCTTATTGTCGAGTCCTTGACTCCTAGTTAAATTCAATTTCTAGAGTTGCAAGAATTTGTGGAAATTTTGTGAATTTTGGATTGCTTAGAGATACGACATTAGTTTTCTATGAAGTGGAGTTTTGGAGTTAATCTAATTCAAGGAATGACAATTCACCAAGAAAAAAAATGTCTCTTTGTGTGGGAAAAGAATATTCTATTAGTGGGTATTCAATTAGAATTTCATTCCATAAATTCAAAATTTAAGAGTGGAGTCAAGCACATATTATCGAGTTTAACTAAAACACCTATTCCTATTACAAGTGCAAGTCTGATGTGGCTATTTCAATCATGCATGTACTTATATATATATATGTGTGTGTGTGTGTGTGTGCGTGTGTGTGTGTGTGTGTGTCATGGCTATTTCAAATACCCATTATTGATGGGTTTATGATCGATCACCTTTAAAGAATAAATGCACCATGTGAATTTTAATGTTAGATGGGCTACCTAACCACTTGAAAAATGCAGCACTATGGCTAGAGGTTTTATTTATTTATTTTGATGGGTCTCTTGAACCGGTTAAACATTTTCTTAAAATTAATACAATGGGGTTCATGGCGCTCTTCGAGGCAGTAGCAATATTGTTTTTGTAATTTTTGATATTTAAGCAAAAAAATATGAAACATAGAACTAACCCTTAAAGGAGATTTTCAAATAATCCAAGTCTTGACTCATTTGTAAATCATTAATACATTCCTCATCAAGTCTTGAAGTGGGCACATTTGTAGATGGATAACTTTTGAGCAATTGAAAAGTGACATGGGTGAAATATTATGCTAATTATTAATTTAAAATTCTCTATTTATATTTTGAGATTTATTAAATTTAATTCTAAAAATTAGATAGTTGATTTTAATTAATAGTCTTAGTATTTATTCTAAAAATTAGATATTGACAAGTGTAAAAAAAAAAGTGTCATAGCCAATCAAATCAAGTTGTGTGGCCTATCAATTTTGGGCTAACCAAATTGCGATATGTGGTATATCTATGTACATGAATCGATCAAATCAAATTATGTAATGTTATCTCTTAATATCTGATATCATCTCACTAAAGAGATAACTATAAAAAACGTTTAAGTCAATCTGAAAGTCTCCCATTAAACATCTATATAAAAGGGGTGATCAAAGCTCATCCATACAACAGTAGTAGCAGCAGCAGCAAACACCAACATAAATCTTAGCAAATGAGAGAAACTTTGACGAAGTTCAACAATCTCTCAAGAAAATTCAAGAAAATCCATGCCGTTCAAGGTGTTCTTTGGCAAAGCTCATATATTTTGATGTTTGATTTGAGATTATAGTGTAAAACCTTTGAATTAGCATTATTTTTCTCAAATCAAATTCAGGGAGATCTACAACATTCAAGGCGTTCTTTATGAAGCTCATATATTTTGGCATTTGATTTGAGATTAAGATGAGAAGGCTGTCTCGATATTACATAATGTGGAGACTCACCAACTTGAGCACCGCTTTAACTAGTAATGAAGCTAGCTTTTAACATACAACCTGCACTAAAAGATATGCCCGCCCAGGAGGGACATTTTTCAAAGCCCTATTCAACCTATAATCTAGGATGTATTGAAGATCTTATTGGAGAATATCACTGTCCATGCTATGGCTAAGGCAGTTGTCTAATATGCTGAGGAGCGTCATCCTCAAGAGCTATAGCAATCCTCTCATGAAGCCAAGGGCTTCACCGTCCATAGAGAAAACCAACAAAAGAAGTAACTTTACATGTGACACCACTTCTCCCCCTTTACCCTGACAAAAAGACATGTTTTCACTCTAGTATATTTACCTAATGCTTGCTTGTGATTACTAGAGCCCAAACACATTACTTGGTGTTGTATTCATTAAGAAATGCATGGATCTAATATCATTCTCTAATTTTCACTCTCCCAAGGTGCAGTTCTTTCTCTTTGCCCATCTTGGTAGAAGTGTTCCTTCTTGAAACAAAGATTGCTCAATTATTAAGGTTTGATGGCATTGTGAACCTAAAAATACTTAGAGAATTTTTCATTGAGGATAGAGCTCTATGACTTGAATGAGGCCACATACCACATACTACAAGCTCTTCTTCACCACCCTCACAAAAGCATGCTCTGACATGGTTTAACTAGATGCCTACTAGATTCATCTTTGGATGGGTGGTGTTGGCGTAGTATTGTCTCTAGAACTTATTCATCAAATGGCAACTCACTTGTTTAACATCAAGCAGAAAGATAGAGAGCCTTTGAGGACTACAAGCATAAATTTCTTGTCTTCAAAAATAAAAATTACGAGATAAGAAAAATTGTACAAATAAAATGAAATTGAAACTTATTAATTATAAATTCATTCTCTAATTTAATTCTCTGATTCTTCCCTTCCAAAGATGACCTTGAAATTTGATGAGCCCCATGTTGAATGTCTTGAATACTATGGATCTCTTTAAATTTGATTTGAAATATTGCCTAGTTGCTAGAGTCACGAGCTATTGATCTCATTTGCATCCTTAGTGTTCTTTCTTAATTCTTTAGAGTTTTTCAATGCTAAAATGATACTGCACGAAAATAAAATGAGATTCTTTATGGTAGACGGTAGAAAGTTAGTTCATTTTCTTTGAAACACATGCAAAGAGATTCTTTGCTCTTGAAAGTTCATGATTCTTTGCGAATGATTTCTTGTGCTCAATTTTTTTCTTGAACTTAGTATTTTATAGTTTCGTTTGGTGCGTCTAAGGCCATTAGAGTTTTGCAGCCCTTTTTATGGGCTTAATTTGTTTGTGGGCTTTCTAGTCCTTTTATTTAATTAATTCATTTAGTTTATTGGGCCTTTTTTAGTTCTTTTACCAAATTACCCTTGTTGTCTTAATCTTTCATATCAATTGCTAGAAAAATATGTGAGTAAAATATATAATTAAAGAATGTGTAGCAATCAAATAAGTTGGAACATAATATCAAATATTTACATAGTGATTTCTGGCTCAAATATAAAAGCTTTTTGTTAAATTTCATAAAGTAATTTTATCAAGGGAAAATATAAGCTTATCACAATGGATTAGGGATAGTTAAACCCATAGGATGGAAGGAAATGACTAAACCCATACTTTTGGCAATGAAGATTCCTATAGGAATTGGAATTATTATCTCTAAATTATACCAAGTATGAATTTAAGTGTGGTCTTGGGAATACCCATTCCATTCCCACCTCATTCTACATACCATTCATGGTACACATAAATAGATTTTATATTAATACTCAAATAAAAATAAAAGAAAATTTTTTTATAAGTCGGATTCAATTAATTATATAGTAAATGTGTTATCAAACCAATAGCATTCATACAATCTAAATCTTCTTATTGATAATTAGACAAAAGATAGTGCTTTAATTTCATTAATTCATTTTCTCTCAATTAAGATGGATATTGTTATGTCAAACTTGACTGCTATTTTTCTACATTCTTCCCTTTCCAAAATACTTATGTCCGTATATATCATTTCTATTTTTTGAGTTGAAACAAATTAGAATTCTCAACTTTTAAGATGTCTAAATGATAAAATATTTTTAGGAATAAGCAAATTAAAATGATTTTTTGTCTCTAGTTCTAGTTATTTTCTAATGTGTTGAAAATATAAAATAGATTTAATTACTTAGACACTTTGAGTTTTTGACGATTCACAAAAAATTGATTCCTAAGTATTGAAAAACTATATTTGCCCTCTAACATTTACCTCTATCTTATATTTTTCAGAAATTGTTAGCTATCATTAAGGAAAATGACGACATCAATAGAAATTTGTTTGAAAATCCAAAAATGCCCTCAAGGTACTATTTAACTTATTT
This sequence comes from Jacaranda copaia, assembly GCA_014898725.1. Lineage (NCBI taxonomy): Eukaryota > Viridiplantae > Streptophyta > Magnoliopsida > Lamiales > Bignoniaceae > Jacaranda > Jacaranda copaia. The sequence continues at coordinate 1,209,466 of JACGDI010005359.1, forward strand.
ATTGAGACAAAAAATATCATTGAACCTATTTGTGATATTTTTAAATTTATAAGGGTTTCTTTAGTATTAATGTGGATAATTAAGACTACAAGGGCAAATTACTAAAAGAAAAAAAAGGACCAAATGGACTAAAACAATTAATTAAATAAAAAAGGCTAGAGAGCCCAAGAACAATTAAGCCTAGGAAGAAGGATAACAAAATCCTAATGGACCTAAACCTATCGAGAAAAAATTATGAAAACTAAGTCCTAAAGGGAACTTGGGTATAAGAAATTATTTTCAAAAGGATCGCGAAACTTTGAGAGCACAAGAGCAAAGAATCTTTTTGCATGTGCTCCAAAGAAAATGAACTAACATACTACTAAAGGAGTAGTAACATCATAAGGCCCAAAGAACCTACCTACTGTTGACATCATCTTGGTGGTCTTCGAAGTACCTACAGGAGGCGACTCATCAAATTCAATAAAGGCATCAGTGTGAGTAGTGAGATTAGAGTCAAGTTCACTCAGTTTACTCTATATTAAGGATCTATGAATTGCGTCCTTCATTCCCTAACATCACATTTAAGAAGAAGACATGGAGCCCATATGAGGTGAACACAATGATGTCTTGGTAATCTCTGCCTCCCTTATTGACGTTTGGGCGAAGAAGATTTTGTGGATACTAGCAGCTTGGCATATAATCTTTTGCAATGTAGACAATGCTTAACTATAGAAGATCAAAACTCCCTTGATAAGATTTATTGGTGAAATAGTAGAGATTCCCATAGAAATCTCTTTCCCCCCTTCCTTAGGCATTTATGCTAGGTGAGTTAAAAATGGTAACATTCTTAGTTGTTAAGACCTTTTTAGCATATAACATCATACTTGGAAGGTCTGAACTTATTTCAAGGAGTTGTATTAACTTACCACAAGAAAATGAAGTTTCTTATAGCTAATTGGAACAAGTGAAGCTACTGCTGACCAATGCATTGTTAGGGAGTGTTATGCCATCCTAAAGAAAATAAATATCCCTATTGTCAATCCAGATTGCGTAGAAGTAGATCAAGACAACAAATGAGAGGAAAAGGTAAAGACATAGTATAAGAAGTCAATGTTAATGCAATACTATTGTTGAAAGATATTCCGCTTGAGAAGAAGTCAATTAGATGCATGATCACACCTCAAGTGAGTGCCAACCAAGGATAGGCTTTCTTTTAACAACTTCAATCTTGAACTAAGATAAGAGCTATTCCCTAGAATAAATGAACATGCTATTATTGGTTTCACAAGTTTTTTTCTTCTTGCCCATGAAATCTCTTTCCTTTCTCTCTTAGGCATTTATGTGAGCTGAGTTACAAAAATTGTAAGATTCCTAGTTGTTAAAACCCTATTAGCGTATAACATTATACTTGGAAAGTTTGAACCTATTTTGCGTAGTAGTATTAACTTACCACATGAAGATGAAGTTTTCTATAGCTGAGTGGAACAGGTGAAGCTACTGGTGACTAGTGTACTGTCAGGGAGTATTATACTAGTCTAAAGAAAATAAAGATCCCTATTGCTAATCCAGATTGAGTAGAAGTAGGTCGAGACAAAAAATGAGAGATAAGGGTAAATGCATAGTATAAAAAGCTAATGTCAATGCAATACTATTATTGAAAGACAGTCCAGTTGAGAAGAAGTCAATTGCATGCATGATCATACCTCAAGTGAGTGTCAACTAAGGAGGGGCTTTCTATCAACAACTTCAATCTCGAACTAAGATAAGAGCTACTCTACATAATAACTGAACACCACTTTATTGGCTTTACAAGTTCTCTTTTTTCTTTTTTTTCAAAATTATGCTAGTATTTAGAGTTTTTCATTTTAAGTGCTTAAGTGTCACTCTAATTAATTAGGAATTGCTACAATGAATAGTGAATAAAAAGCAAACCAAGGCTAGGAATGATATCTTTGTTTCTTTTGATTACTTCAATGAATTATTTTTTTACATTATATCACAAGCATGTTTAATGAGCAATGGCTTATGAAGAACAACATGTAATGCATTGGCATGTGGCCTATTATAATTGCACAACAGTGGATGCACAAAGTGCATTGCTACGTACTTGACTTTACACTAAAATCAACATGAAAACGTCATTAGCACTACTAAAGACGTCTTCTCCCCTAGTGGGGCGCTTGGCTAAGACCATTATAAGACCTTTAAGCAAGTGCATGATGAAGTACATTATCTGGGCATAGTAAAAGACTACTATAAGACCCCTAAGCTGGGCGTATGGCAAAAAACTTCTATAAGAACCCCTAAGTAGAGAACATTGCAAAAGACCACTATAAAACTCAGTAAGCGGGGCGCATGCAAAAGACTGCTATAAGATCCCTTGAGTGGAGCTTGTGGCAAAGGACTACTATAAGACCTCCAAGAGAGGCACATGGTGCACTACCACCATAAGATCCCTAAGAGAGGAGTGTGGCACCAAATCACTATAAGACACCCCAAGCGAATCACAAACATGTCAACAACTAAGTCTTTACTTGCAAATGATATATAATGACAACTACAACTACTTCAACAACCCCATAAAGGCAAGCTCTTAAAAATTAAACTTGTGATAAGACCCCCTAAGATGGGCTCATAGAAATTAAACATGTCATAAAACCTTTCAAGCGGGACTTATAGTCAAACCTATTCATCACATAAGACAACAATGATAAGACCCTCCAAAGAAGACTCATAGGAATTGAACTTGTGGTGAGACCCCCCAAGATAGGATCATAGTTAAGTTCTTTCATCAACTTTTTTTTATCAAGATAAAGTCCCACAAAAGTGTTAAAAAAGAGATAAGAAGAGAGGCTTGAATTAGCACTCATATTCCTACAATGCGCTGTAATGGAAGCCAAGAGCTTGGAAATACCAAAAAATGGTCCAAACTACTAAGTATGTAAATCAATACAAATTATGCAATATATAGGCATGGACAAAATGACTGGACAACACTTAGCCTCCTAAAAAAAAAAAACTTAAAGCTAGCCATCGTATGACTTATGTAAGAAGCAAAATATGAAGTAGTCCTAAACAAATGAAAAAAAAAACTAATCAAAACTTATATTCTAGGTCTTCATCTACGCTGTGGAGCAGCATCCTCCATCATAGCATTAATGCTGGCCTTTAGGGCCCCACAAATGCTCCAGTAGAAAGGTCGACTAGAATGGTGGGATCAAGCAATAGTAAATCCTTAACAAGGTATTACCCAATTTCGCTAAGCACCAATTATAAAGCTGGATGGTCTGCTCATAGATCATTATTTCCTCTGCCTTAACCACCTAGAAAAACTTATCAAAAGCCTTGAACTCTTGCACAGCATCTTCCCAAGCAACGATGATGAGCGTCTTCTTAGCAGAAGACTCTAGAAATTTTCTTTTGGTCTTCACCTCCTTTACACAACCGACTTTTAGCTTCTTATGCTCTTTTAATAACTTTGCGAACTCTTTCTCCTCCTGGGATTGCTACTAAAAGAACTTTGTGATCTTTTCCTTAAGTTATACTATTACTACTGCAACCTCTTGCTTGATGAGACATCACACAATCAAGTTCCAAGCCTATACCTTAAAAAATAATAAGAATGATGAGAAAATAATATGCACGACTATAAGAAAAACTTACAATCCAAATAAATAAAGTGGAAAGACAAACATATACACAAGCAAAGTCTCCAGCAGCAAACTTAGTTAATTGGGAAGAAGAGAATACTCCAATTTCCTTGGTTATACTCACTTACATCATCTTGCAAGCTATTAATGCTCCTAGTGCGCATTAATACCACAACTCCAACTTAAGCTATAACAAAACAGACCTTTTTCCTCACTAGCATGAAAAGGGCAACAGAATTTTAGACATGTATCTTCAGTGACTGATCCTCATGCATATTTACCATCTGGCCCAAAAATCACTACCTTAGAACTATTACTTACATCAGCCTGACACACCAGAAAAGAAGGTAGAGCATGAAACTCACTCGAGTGTTGCTGTGGGGTGCGAATCTCCATCAGCCGTTCCAACACGAATCCTTTGCAAGTTAATCTTTCCTACTGCCAAAAATTAGAAAATTAAATTAAGCCTAACAACTTAATAGATAATCTATAAAAATTTATAAGTATTAATGTGACACCTACTCAGGGTAACCTTAAGCTAAGATATCAAAATAATTCAAATTTAAATGTGAACGTATCTTACAAGCAATAAGTCCATAAATGTTTTTCCAAAAGATCAATAAGCCTATAAGAACATTTCCACACTTATCAATCACACATATAGTAGCAAAATTCAAGCTTATCAACTCCTCAAAATATTAAATACAACTCATAGTTCAACTTCTTAACATGTAATAAAATATATATACTTCAAAACATCACGTCAATTTGAACATATAACAGCACTAAAATTAATTATGTCATTCACATGAAACCATTATGTTACTTGAAGTAATTCTTCACTCCTAGTTCGGACTTTACTTCTTTCACTTAACCCTGTCTGAGAGATAAAGAATGGGGGTAAGTCCGAAGGACTTAGTGAGGGATATTATAAAAATGATTATAGAATCTGTTGAGGAAAGAGCATCTCAATATTTTATAATTCAATAACAATACAAGTGCAAGTACAATTCAAATAAGTACACATCATTATCCATCGGGAAACAAATATGAACAAGTAATGTATATAATAGATGCATTTCATTAGATCCAAACGAGACAATCTTATAAGAACAAATAGACGGATAGATAGTAGATGCCCAGGAATAGCCCTAGCACATCACAGATAGACATATAATAGATGTCTAGAAATAGCCTTAGCATATTATAGATAAAAAAAAAGATGGGTGCCCAGGAATAGCCCTAGCACATCATAAACATACAGAAAATAGATGCCCAGGAATAGCCCCAGCACATCACTGTTGCTCAAGAATAGCATAGACACATTGCCCATACCTAAGAATAGCCCTAGCATATGGCTGACAAACAAATGGATGAAAGATGCCTAGGAATAACCCTAGCATATCACAAATAGATAAACAGACAGTAGATGCCCAAGAATAGTCGTAACACATCACTGATGCTCAGGAATAATTTTAACATCTCGCCCATGTCTAGGAATAGCCCTAGCATAATAGACTTATAGAATGAATACCTAGGGAATAGGCCCTAGCATAATAGACTTATAAAACATGTACTTGGGGAATAGCCCCTAGTGTTCATAGAATAGAATACTCAAGGAATGACCCTTGATGTATCTTACTTACAAACAAGTACAAGAACCCAAGTACAGTTGACATAGATACCTAGGGAGTAATCCTTAGCACATTACCAAGACCTGAACGAGCAAGTACAATTAAGCCAGCATGGCTATATAAGAATAGATAGGTATATCGACAAGGCATACGATAATAAGACAAGACAAGAATAGGTACTGTTCAGGAACAAGTTCAAGACAAGATAAACGAGAGTTCTGGGTGCCAAACGAACAAGTACAACTCATGAAAGAGTGAAAACAAGAACTAGCTCACATCGGGGTTTACAAGTTAAATAACAGATCAAGAACAAGTACACAATCAAGTACAAATTTCAAGTAATTACGAGCAAGTACAGTCAAGCAAGTTAAATCCACATAGGGATATTACCTCAAGAACATATAGATATAATAAGGCCAAGATGGCAGACCCTCACCTTTTGTAGTCTTAGAGAAAGCTATCACAATTTGTCATCTATTGGTTTATGGGACCCACTCAGGTTTACCTAACCAAAATAGTATAATTATGATCAAAATCCATATATGACTCCTATCATGCTTATCATTAACCCAAATTTACTAATTAACCATGTTAACATGATAGTTTAAAGCTTAAATGGCACTATCGATCCAATATCAACCAATAAGATCAATTATTTCCAAATTAATCTCAATTTCATGTCAAGTTAAATATCTAAGCAATAATTAATTCTTGAATATATAACCTTTCTCGTCATATCTTCAAAAACTCACAATAATGGTCCAAATTATCATCACTTGGTTCTAATCCATAAATCCACAAGTCAAGGTTCAAATCTTTTGATTATCTCAATTAATTCCAATTATCATATAACATAATAATAATTGGGTTCACTAACTTATGATAATTCTTGCTTAGGGATCCCAATCAAAATTCACACATATATATCCATTATTATCATCCTCATTGCATGAAACAAGCTTCAAATGGAAAGGTACAACATCTACATATACATATGTATCAAGGTACAACCAATTAAAGCTTAATCCATAACCATTTATTACCCAAAATTACTTATTGAGGCCTCAGAATCACAAACTAAGAGCACCATTGTGATCATCAGAATGAGGAAAAGAAATTGCCCTTGGACTGCCGCCATGCTACCACCGTGCACCACCATCGAAAAATCTTGCCACCACCAGCAAAGTGTTCCTCATGAGCTTCTAATTCCAAATATCTAATTGGTTTCAAGTTTTGATGTTGGGAAAGTCCTCAAAATCGAGCTCAACAATGTCCAAATGGACTTCATTGTTGAGTTCCTATCACCATCTTCCCATCGCCACTGCTGTGTTTCACTGCCATGCAAGCCTTCCACAATGGTCTCCGAGTTGAGCTCTATCTAACCCTAGCCTCAGAACTGAGTTTGACCATTGAAAAACAAGAAACCCACCAACTTGCTAAAGCTTCACTTCGGCCTCCTCTCACGGTCGCTCGTTGGAGAGCTATTCAATTGTGTATGGTGGTGTTGTCGTGGAGCTGGTGAAGAAGAGAGGAAGATGGTTAGTTTGGTTGGTGAAAATGGTTGCTGGAGATGGACAAGGAAGAAGTTGACTGTGGCGGAGAAAGAAAGGAAAAAAGGAAAAAGAAACCAGGAAGAAGAATGTGAAGAAGAAAATGAGGATAAAATGGTATTCTGCCATATTTTTTTAAAAATCAAATTTTTATTTTTTGCAATTTAGTCCTCAAGGATTTTAAGTCATGCAATTGAGTCCATAAACTTAGGAAAAATATGGTTGAACCCTAGTTGACTTAGGATCTTCCATGTAAGCCCCAAAACTTCTTAAAATGTTAAATCAAGTTCTTTAAAATCATAAATTTGACCCCAAAACTTCTCATTTTCTTGCAATTGAATCCTTTTCCATTATTTTTGGAGCCCAAAAATCCGATCAATAAATCTCTAAATTTTTAAGTCATTATTTTCGAAAATACTCATTTTAGGGGTATTACAATTAAGGAGAATGTGAGAATGTAGTAACAAATATACGTACAAGAGCGATCAACACAAAATAAACTAAGTATTTTGATGGGACATGTAGGTAATATCAAAGAAGGAAATGAATGATCCTGTCTACTTGAAATGTTGGTGAATACAAAGCAATTAGCACGACGCCTTCGAAAAGACAGCCAAATAAGGGGACCTCAAGAATCTTGATTTAATAAAAGGTTGAGTTATTTCAAATTTTAGTAGTGGAAAATAAATTGAATACTTCATTAAAATTTAATAAAATTAAATAAGGTGAGGTAAATTGAAAAATATATAACTTATATTTTATTTTTAATATGAAAATTAAAATTTTAAATTGAAAGTAGAGGATTTGATTATATGAAAAATTAAGTCTTTGGAGATAAAAAAGTAAAAATTAATTAAAATAGCTCAATTAAAAAAAATAAAAATGAATTAAAACGACTCAATTAAATAAATAGTAAGTAAAGCAAAATGTTAGACATTCCAATGTATTAAGCCCAAGATGAGCATTTAAACCCAAATGGGCTGCAATCCAGTAAGCATTTAGTCATTACAATTTACACACACTAACACATGGGTTTGGTAAGTATTCGCTCTTATGAAACTTGCATCATTAATAAGTTTTAAATATTAGAACAATATATGCAATAAAAAAACACCTATTAATACTCGATAAAACCTCCTCATTCCCCTCCCCCCCGAAACTTCCTAGTGACATGAAAAATAGTCCTTTAGAGATTAATAGTTAAGCTTTTGATTTATTTAAACAATTTTAAGATAATGATGACTTTTATCAGAAAAAGATTAACACAAATTTCCAAATAACAAAAAAAAGATCTGTGATATGTATACATTTTGGAAAGTCAATGGGCCTCACCTCTTTTTTCATTTTTTTTTGTATAATAGTTACATCTAATATTTTGAAAATTGAATCGGATCAATCGGTTGGATTGATTAAATTGATGATCGAAGACTAATTCGGTCCAATTGAAATTTAAAAATCGGGGACCAATAGAACTAGTCAAAAATCGGTTCAATTAGTAGTGGTTCGACAAGTACTAGTTTGTCACTGGTTCACTTATTTTTCGATTTTTAAAAAAATTTTAAAAGTTAAAAATTTTTAAAATATAAAAAGTATAAAAATAAAAAGAGGAATTATGTGTTGAACATGATGACTAAAATAGTAGTTATATATGGATGCTTATGCCTAATTTATTATTTTATTTTATTTATTCTCTCTTAAATTATATTGAATATTTAGTGTGAAATAACTTATTTTTATTTAAATTTGAAGTATGAAATGGACGATCACTTAAATTAATATTAAATATTCTTTTAATTAAATTATTTATTTGTAGTTGACTAATTGTGAAATAGTATTTTTTTTAAAGAACAACTTAAAAATGAGTAAGAGTACAAAAAATTTGAATAATAATTTTCCTATATTATTGAAATTTTTATTTTTTATTAATGTTAAATATTGTATATATTTATAAAATTAAACATAATTATGATGTTACACTAGTTGAACTAATTAAGCCAATAAGTAGTAATCACTAGAGGTGTTCACGATTTGATTTTGTTTAGTTTTGAAAAAAATATCAACTAAACCAAACCAATCAGTTTTGGCATTGGACCAATCATTCGGTTTTGTTTAATATGGAGAGGTTTGGTTTGGTTTGATTAAGTTCGGTTCAATTTTTTGAATTTTCTTTTTCTCTTTTCTATTGGGTTAGGTCATTGGTTGGGCTTGGGGAAAAGAATTATATAAAAAGTTTGGGATTTTTTTTATCAAAAAATATAAAAATAAAAGTATGATAGAATTTTAGTAATATATGATTGATTTGATTCAGTTTTGAACGTGCCAACTGAAAGTTGAACCATACCATTCGGTGTTAATTGTGTCTATCAAAAATTGAACCATAACATTCGATTTTTTCAATTAAAAAAAACTAATTTGATCATTTTTTTTGTTTTCCATTTTTTGGATTGATTTAATTAATTTTGGTCAAATTGATTTGATTTTGAACACTTCTAATAATCAGTAATATTATCGATTTTTGATCCAATCTAATTTTAAAAACATTATCACAATCTATTTATACAGATGCAAAAGGAGTCTCTTAAACATCACCACAATAAAACTATGAGAAAATCACATCACTATCAAAATATTGAAACACAAGTACAGGATCAGAAAAGTTTGTCTTAAACGTGACCACAATAACCCACGACGGAAAAAGGGAAAAAAAATTAAGAATATTCACGCATACATAACTATGAATGCCGATTTTCATGCCAACCCCCATCACATGGCGTTTTCCCTGAAAATCTGATAATTTCTGGTTCACAAGGCTATCACTTCACCCGGCATTCACACTTATAAATACGAAATACGCACACCAGTTGGCTTTAACTTCAACAAGAATTGTAAAGGATTGGACGGATGACGTCAGTTTCTTCTTGCGTCGCCTCCATTTCCGCAGCTTCTTTACAATCTAGAGGAGCCCTCTTTGCCGCCTTTCATGGGACCCCCCATGTTGTCAGATTCTCTTATCCTCGGTCGGTTTTTTCGTTCGCCCTCTCCCTCCTCTCCTTCCCTCTCTCTCTCTCTCTATATATATATATATATATATAATTTTATCAGAATTTTGTGTTTCAAATTTCTAATTTTACGTGTTCTTTGAGGTAGATTATAGGGAATTTGGATTGGATAGATGTGTGAAGTGTTTTTGCTTCAATTTGGAAATTGCAAAAGGTGAAGAAATGAAGTTAGATCATTTGATATTTTTCTTCATTGGCTTTTCTTGTTGCCCCAGTTGCTTGCTGATTTTTGTTAAGAAAAGTAGTAGTAGTTTGCTATACAAGCAATATGAAAACTTGATTTTAATTTTTGCCCTGTTTGTTTGATGATATAGGTTATAAGAGTAGGGGCGGTGTGCTATATAAACCATTTGAAAACATGATTTAAATGGGAATACTTGGTGTTCCAAAGGAGGATACTGTTTGCTAGTGCGTGCAGCTCTTTAAGTATTGCTGTTAGAGAACAGCGAACTGGTTTTGTTAGTATTCTTGAACAACAGATATATTCTATTGAGCAGTAGTTCTTTTATGAGACACTTCTTTATTTGGGATTATGGCAGCTGAAAATTGAACTTTCCTTGCTTACTTCAAGATGTTAGTTGTTGAATAATTTACTAGATCAGTGTAGATATTCTGGTTGGCTGTGCTAAGTCTATCGTGATAATTAAGGTACTATACCTGTCTTGTAAAGTTGAAGGCCGTTTTGTCAAGGTGCTTTGGATTTATCTTTGCTTTTAACTCTAAAGAGCCTATTTTGATTCATGGCAAGCATGTTATTAGCTATATTACAATAGCTCCTATTATACAATTGCAATTATACTCATCCTATACTATTGTCATGAAGGTAGCTTATTGAAGTTACAATACTCTCCCTGATGAATGTGTATTTATGCATCATCTTTCTTGTTTCTATGCCTTGCTCTGGGAGTATATTTCAGGGCATATGACCTAAAATTCAATTGGAATTAGATGCAGCAGGCCCATCTGTTCACAATTGTAGGATACTTGACTATCTGAAGATGTGTGTCCCCGGTTCACACATGAACCAACATAGCCAAACGGCTAGAGATAACTAAACAAACAATTGCTATATGTTGATAGGCAAAAGGGTTAGCAAGACATGGCTAATGGTTCATTAATGGATACAAGCAGTAAGCCACTTCAAAAAAAAAAGCCCACTTTTTAAAGCTGATCTGCGATCAACCAACTTGCTGAAGTTGCCAATATAATGTATAACATCAAGGGTTTATGATAAAACCTAGGTGGCTCGAGTGCTTTTGTTATCAATTTATAGCAATTATTTTCCTTCCATCTTCCAATTTTTGTGATTTCATGTCTATTTCAATGATAAAACATCGATAGTTCTGTTTAATTGGTTGACATTATTCTGATGATGATGACAGCAATTCCTTTTATTCATATTTATTTATATCACTTTTGGGCATCTTGTAGATCATGCAGGGTTGGTGTAAAGTGCAGTTACGCTGACCCCGGTGTTCAGGAGAATCCCAAAGCTGATACAATTGATGTTGTGGCTGATATTAAGTCCGAGCGAGTATGACCCTGAGATTAATCTCATTGCTCTTTTGCAGATTAAAACATGCAGCTCTCATAACTTTGTAAAATAACTGTCACTTGCCTATTTGATTTCCAGATTGTAGTATTAGGAGGCAATGGCTTTGTGGGTTCTGCAATATGCAAGGCTGCAGTATCAAAGGGTATAGAGGTCATTAGTCTTAGCAGGTGCAAGAATGTCTTTCCAAGGAGCTGAATGATGATTTCTGTTTTATTATGACAGTAAAATCCCATTTTTAAGTTCTCATACCAAATTATTCTTGATAGAATAAAGCTCTGTAATATGATTGATGGCATCAGACTGGGAGTCACAGTTTTTTATGTAATGATGCCATTGACAGATTCTGAACTTTATCTGTTAACAGGTCAGGCCGGACTTCTTACTCGGGCTCATGGGTAAATCAGGTCACTTGGCTGACAGGCAGGTTCATTTTTCACTTGTATCATAAGTATAAATTGCATGTTAATCATAGTCACAGACAGGTATGTGGCAAATTTAATGCTCTCACTGAAGTTTTCCAGAAATTAGCTATATATAAAAAATAATTCGCTTTTGGGTGAGGTTTTCTTATTATATAAATGTGGCAATTTGTTGTATTAATTTAAGGAGTTAAATCTATGGCCAGAAAGATTTTTTTTTTGTTTACGAGGATAATGACTGGTTCTTGATCTATGGCTAGAAAGTTGTTTTCATATTGGTTACTGACTACTTTCTGAATATTGATTTTTGTTTTGAATCTTACATAATCATAAAAGGTTACAAAAGCTTTAAATTAATTTTTAATTTATAAAATTTCAGATTTTACTCTCAGAAGTGGACTAGATAAGTGATGGTCAATTATCAGTCAAAATTTATTAGTTTCTGTATGTGTTCGATTAATTGTTTGAAGCAGTTGGTTTACATATATCAGTGATATGATAGAGTAAGGCATTTGGTCCTTAAGTTTCCCAATACAGCCATCGTTTTTCAAGTATTAAGCTGCAGCAATTCATAAAGACTAAATTTGAGCCAAACCTTAAAAACCATTTTTGGAGAAGCTTATCATCAGGCAACAAAACTCCGGTGGCTAAAATAAGTAATTTGTGTAACTTATGCAGTGTGATAGAGGATGAATGCCTTCTGGTTATTATCTGTTCTTTGGTGATCCTAGCTGTTCTTTGGGTGGTAGAAAAATCAAAAAGTAGAAACTCACTCGATTAAGTACATCCCTTATATGCATACATCAGACTATTGCTCAATTTAGGAAATATCAAGTTCTTTGTTAGTCAAGGAAGAGGGTTTTTGTTTCCCCACGAACATTGTCTATAAGAATGATGTCTAAGCTCCCCTCACACAAAAAAAATGTCAATGAACTACTTGGTCAGGAGTCAAGTTCTGGCATACGTACTAAATCTTGGAAAAGCTTCCGCACTACCTATGCACATTTGCATGTGCTAAGATAATTTCTGCTTTCTTCTAAAATTTCTTATGGACATATATGTCAAATATGGAAAACTTTGAAGTCCAAAGATAATCCAGAATCAAGATTTGAGCTTGTGATTGTGAATGATTATTAAGTAACTCAGGGTTGGTTGAAAAGTTTAGGCTATGTTTGATTTATCTTGGGCTGTTTCGAGGAAATTGTTTTGGGAAAATATATTTTGCTATTTTGTTTCGGAATGTGTGAAGATAAAAGAATGTTTGGTTTTAATTTTGGTAATGTGTCAATCAAACTTTTATATGAATATATGATACTATTACAGTTGTATTATAATTGGAAAGTTTAGGTTTATATTAAAATAATGATTGAAAGATGTATACATATAGATATTCATTGACGTAATGATTTGAAATAATTAGGATATTTATAAATATTTTCAGAAAAATAAGATGTATTTTATGGTAAATGTTTGGTTTCATTTTTGGGGGCAATAAAAATATTTTAGAAAAACAAATCCAAACATGGCCTTACTCAAGTGTTCGCAATTTCTTGCGAATGATTTCCCCCTCTTCAGTTTTCTCTTATGGGCTTAGTTTTTATATTTTATTTCTTAATGAGCTTGGCCTTTTAGGGTTTTGATGCCCTTCTTGATGGGCTTAATCAATTAGACTCTCCGACCTTTTTATTTAATTATTCTTCTTTGATCTATTGGGCCTTTTTTAGTCCTTCTACCCATTTACCCTTGTGAACTTAATAAATCATATCAACTACAACGAAGCAACGATTCCCTAGCTTCCACTGTAGATTTCTTGATAAATTATGGCAAACTCTTATTAGGTTAGAGCTGCTTTAGCAATAACTATGGACATGACAAGAATCACCATAATAAATGTAAAAATCAACACTTTTGAGTTTCAATTTTCAAAGTTCTCGAATTCGTAAGAAGAATTTGCAAGTTTTCCAATTACTGCCAACTGGTTAGCCTAAGTTAACATGTGCTAGTTTTTTGACCTTAGGAGGTAATTTCTCTACATTTTAATTATTGATAAAACATAATGGCAAAGTGGAGGCTATGATCCCATATACAAGATGTAAATACTCCATCTATAAACTCATGTCACTCAGGTGCTGGAGGATAATCCTTTAAGAATCAACACAAGGTTTGGCGTAAAACCAAAGAGCAACAATAAAAGTAACTGCAACAACCACAAGAACAGCCATAATAATGATAATAAAATTAGAATTATGGCCGTTTTCCCCTTATAATGATAGTGTGAATCAGCTGCCACTACTATTCACATATGCTCTGGGTGAAACCATTAGAGCACAAGCAACAGCCTAAAAACCTTCCCTTACTACTTTCCATCTAAATAACCAAAATGATAATTGGATCTTGCAGGCGATGTTTTCTATGCAAATTGGGAAGAAGTACTTGCTGGAGCTACAGCAGTTGTTTCTACACTTGGAGGTTTTGGCAATGAGGAACAGATGCTAAGGATTAATGGCGAGGCCAATATCGTGTCTGTAAATGCTGCTAAAGAATTTGGTGAGGATTGTGCATTTTGTTTGCTGTTATTCAACCAAAAGTGGATCACTTATACGAGCTTATTCAATGTTCTGAAGTTATCAACTGATTGTTTTGGTGATTTACAAGAAATCATCAACTTGTGTTCATCTCAGTGCATGCTTCTTTTGATGTTTTGCATGTATCTTGTCTGGATATATTTTCATAATGTATGCTACATATCTACCTTTAACCCACTCATCATCATCTTTGAGTGCCAAAGTCATGGTTCAAGGATCATGGCCAATAAATCTTATTACAAAAAGATGCATCAAGTTAATGCTATTGGTTTGGCCTCCTGAAATTTCCAGTGCCACATTCATTTGCTTTCCTCTGGCCCAACTTGGATGGAGAAATACGAGACTACACAAAGAAGATTATAATTAAAAGCTGCATTTTATGGTCAGAACAAAAAACTTGGCTGAGTTGATTTCAGTTCGTCTGGAATTTCTTCTGAGCTGATTCCTCTAGTCTGGGCAATGAAATGAAATAATTACTCACCTTTATCTTGTGATAGCTTATTGAAATTTAATTTTACTTTGCTATTCTCATCATACAATATTCATTTTGACAGCACACGCACAACTAAGTCAAGATCCCAAGATATCATATGATTCATATCAGAGACATGATGAAGCAGCATTCTATATTTGCTATTTACATCTACAGCAAAGGACTGGATGCATCCCATCAAGAATCAGATGCTTTGCATCTGCGATTTTTCTTCCTTTTTCATTATGTTCTTATTTTGTGAGTCGGGCAGATTTCATGGTGAAGCTTAACCAAAAAAAGTTCAATTAGAAAGGTCACGCCTTTAGTTATTAAGTTACCATGTCAGCACTATCTTTTCAATTTTACCTGTCATCTGCTTGCCTTTTTATGTATTAAATTTCTACTTTAATGACATATGCCACAATCAATTATTTCTTTTCATTTTTCTGCAGGTATTCCCAAGTTCATATTGATCTCTGTTCATGATTATAACCTGCCATCATTTCTACTCTCGACGGGTTACTTCACTGGTAAAAGGAAAGCTGAATCTAAGGTTCTGTCCAAATATCCAAGTTCAGGTACTTGGGAGTTGCCTTATTGTTTTTCTGTTGATTTTGCATATATCTTATTGTTGTGGTATCATTGCTTCTGGGGGCAAAAGGTGCAACTTGCAGGTATCTCAAAATAAGGGTGAAATAATAAGTCCAAAAATTGGGTTTGATGATGAATGCTCACAACATAAAATGATTCTGTTTCTTTTTCTTTTTGGTGTTGTGTTTGTTCTATTATGGTACTTGTGTAGTTCTTGTAGTAGGTTATTTGGATGTAGGGGATCAGAATACGTACGTGCAAAATTGTGGGATGTCTTCTTTCATCTTGATTTGCCCTCGCATTTCCGCCTTTGTAATAGGAGTGCAAACAAGTCAAGTTTAAGTCGGGTTTTGAAAAACTTTTGAGCTTGAATTTGGCCAGCTTGTAAAGTTGACCTTGAGTTTGAGCTTAATCACCAAATAAAATATATTTAAATTCATTTGAATTTTTTTTAATTATTTTAAATAGTATTCTTATTCTTTGATTCTTTCACCATCCTTATCATCATCACTCTCATCATATATTATTAGTGAAAGTAATATATAACCATTTTTATGCCTCGACTGATCTATTTCTTGCTGGGTGCATATAAAGATCTAATTGTTCAGTTTGGACTTTTAGTTTCTTCCCTTGACACCCCAACTTTGTTCGACTTCAAACACAGGTGTTGTATTGAGGCCAGGTTTGATATATGGGAAGAGGAAAGTTGATGGATTTGAGATCCCTCTGGACTTGATTGGGGAACCATTAGAGAAATTTCTGAATACTGTAGAGAACATCACAAAACCATTGAACTCTCTGCCTGCTTCTGATTTACTTTTGGTCCCTCCAGTGAATGTAGATGATCTTGCATTTGCTGTCGTGAAAGCTGTCGTTGATGATGATTTCTTTGGCGTTTTCACAGTTGAGCAAATCAAGGAAGCAGCAGCTGAAGTGAAGGTGTGAAATTTAATAGGTTTTTATGAATCCAACGCTGTTTGCGCCTAGTGAATTAAGACATACTTTATTCTTGGCTATAAACTCAACCTGCATTTATGTACCTTTGACACTTTCTTGATAATAGGAGTTACACCCATTATCCATTGACAAATATATGGAAACCGCCCCCCCACCCCCCCAACAATATATGTACTTAAAAACTCTACTAGATTCAAACACCTGACTTCACTTTATATGTGAAACTAAATAACTAATGCCATTGAACCAGAGATTATTCGCCAATTTATGGAAGAACTTAAAAATAATAAGTATTTTTATTGTATCAATGGTTGTAATTAGCATATTTAGTTAATGAAGCATAATCATCTATCTTTTAGAAAAAGGAAGGGATAATTGCATTAATGGTTATTAAAATTTAAATTTTGTAGACCGTGAATATATTATTCCTAAATTTAGTTTTATCCATATTAGCCCTTTAAATTGCCTCTTACTGGTTTTTGTTTATTTATTTATTTTTGGCTTGCTAGAAAAACAATCAAGTGCTCTTATGAATATTATTAGGAGTGTAAATGAATATTAAATGGATTAAATACAATGTTTCTATATTCGTGTAAGTTTAACCTTTGGAATATTCAGATACAGATACATATTTGATGGATATTAAAAAATAATATATAAATTCGTATTCGTTGAATGTCAATCGAATTTGGATATATCTGTATTCGACTATAATTATTCAGATTTATTTATATTTTATTAAACTTATCCGTATTTGAATTTTTTTTATATTTATATTCAATAATAATTATTTAAATATTTATTTATAAATATTCAAATACGCAAATTTATGAACCTATAACAAATAAATATTTTAATTAATAAAAAAATTATATAATTTCATTAAAAAGAAAGCAATCAAACAAATAACATAATTTTTAATTAATAATTAATTATTAGTACTTTTTAATAATAATAATGACATTTAAATATATTAATAATAAAGTCAACCAGCAATAACTGTGTTGATTAATTTTATTCTTCAATTTTTTCTCTATATTACAATAAATTTTTAAATTTATTCTTTTTTCTTTTCAATTCTTCAATTATAATTTATATATATACATATATGGATTATAAGATTTTTATTAAAAAATATGAATAATATGTTATTTAATAAATATGTATTCAGAGTGAATATTAAATGGATCAGATACGCATTTTCTATAATTGCATCTATTTATAATCGAAATTGAATACGAATAATATTCACTTTAAATGGATGCGGATAAATTTTGTATGAACGAATACAAATGCGAACGATAAATGAATTTTTGAATGTCCATTTATAGCCCTAAATGTCATTTTCTAGTGGTTAAAATAGAGTTGTGAAGTTCTCTGCTCTTCAACTTTCACTTTATTCTCTAAGTTTTACTATAGTTTATTTTTCAAAATATATATTTTAGCTTGTATTTAGTACGATACTGATGAGGTTGAAAAGTGTTTTACTGGATCGGGATGTGTTTGGGTTAATTTGACTAAGAAGGTTGAATGATCCAACAGTGATATATTCTTGGGCTGAGATCTGCAACTACTAGCAAACTTCAGATTAGCCGAGATGCCCCTGACTAAGGCACTTCGATGTTTAAGTTAGTATTGGTTGAGTAAGAGAATTGAGTGGTAGAGTAGGAGTATATGGTAAAAATGACATACCTGGAGTATAGCTGGCAATGGGGTATTTATAGTCTTCTCCCGGTGAGTGATATGTCTAAGATGTCCCTATTAAGTGTAGAGAACTTTTGTCCTTACCTAGGAATTCTAGGTTATATCTAAATTTTGTATTATTCTAGGTGATATCATCTCATGCTTTCCTAGGTGAATATGCCCTTAGGCACGGCCATACATAACATAGAAATCACACTTGGAAAGTACATTCTTCATCGAATTAGATCGACGATCTAGCACTAATGGAATTTCTGGAGGCATGCCTCTTGACAAAGTTGGTGGCAGAGGCAGTACTGGAGGTGGCATGTGCCATTAATTTTGAGGCACATTGACTGTCAGAGTATTGAATATGGCAGGGATACGATTCAGTGCTGGAATGAGTTCTTTAGTTAACAGTGATCAACTATAGAGACTAGTCGACCGAAGGCATAGATGAATGAACTAGCCGACTTGAAGCCTCTCATTGGATAGGGTCGAGAACTATACGCTCGACATGGCAGTTATGGTCAGGTGACTTGGCCTAATTGAGTCTGAAAGTGTAATTGGACTTTAGATGCTAAGTGGGCTTGGAAGAATTCTATGGAGTCGATAACTTATTGGGCTAGGCTTGTTGGGCTATCCCATATCATGAGTCCGCCCTATTCATGGTCTTGATCAAGCTTGTTGACAGGAAGGAGCAGGGAGTTGACAGTTGATTAATGGTTACATACCTTTGACCGGGGTTTTTGAATTGCGACTAGAGTTTTTAAATTCTTGATCAGGATTTTTGAATACTTGACCAGGGTTTGGTGCATTTAATGCGTCTGTTACGTTGAGGCATACGAAGCGCCAAGAGACGGTTGTGTAATTATTACTACTGTTTAGGTTCCTGCGTCCGAATGCTTATAAATAGGCATGGTAAAAATATTCGTTTTACACCTTTATTGCATTTGATTTGGTCAATTCTCGCATTTAGAGCCCTGAATTCCTTTTCGAGTTTTAGAGCTTTTCAACAAAAACCTGTAAGTTCTTCTCCTAGTTTATGTTTTCCTTCGTTTGTGTTTTAAGCATATCGAGCACATCAGATAGTGAGGACATTAGGTCTCATGGTGCACAATTCCATAGGGAGGTTAGGGATGAGAGCATGTTTGATAGCTCGACCTCTAGTAGCTTGAGTGATAAGAGGGCTGTTTGTTGGGGTGAGGCTGGCTCGAGTGAAGTACCAAATTGCATGGTTGATTGTTTACACCTGACCATTATAGCTAGATAGTTTTCAAAATTATTCCTGCTAACTTAGTTCATATTAAAGAACTTTAACATATTTCTAAGGAGTTTGAACTTTTGGTGCCTGGGCTGCAGGGTAGGATGCATCGACCTCTAAGGGGGTGTATTACGGTGTTTGAGGAAGGGTTTAGATGTGGACTTAGGTTCCTGCTAGCACCTGCAATAGTCAACCTCCTGGGGGGCTTGGAAGTCTGCATAACATAGCTGGAAGTCTACATAACATAGCTCCTGCCCAATTGTTTTGCCACTATATATAATTTCGCTGTGCTCATGCACTTATTTGGCCCCTCGATGAGATGGAACTTCTACGGTAGAGACAGCACCTTTGATCGCTGCCTTAGTTGTCCCACATATCGAACAGGTGCTACAGCCTGCTTGACTAGTGGAGGAGGTTCACAACACCTCGTAGGTCAAGGTAAGAGGAAGATAGCCAAGTAGGGAGACTCTGCGCCTAAGAAGACGGCAGGTGACAAAGGTAAATAGAAGGTGACCATGGGTTACAACCTATTCAGTAGGCACAGTGACGGGGTCTTGTTTCAAATACCCAGGCTACCATCGCCCTAGTTCTGGACTGATCCCACCATGGAGATGACAAACTCTAGCTCGATCATATCATCGGGGAGGACGGGCACTAATGCACTTAAATGCATGGTGGCTGGGCTCTTTGCCTCCAACTAATGAAAGTTCATGAACCTCAGCTAGATCGGCGTGCTCAGGGCTCTAGCATACTATTGTAATATGGTAAGTGTGAGGTCGATTATTTTCTCATCGAATATTGCCTTCAATCGATTACACTGTTTAATGATAGCCTCTATTTCAGGTGAACCAACTTAAGTATCATTTTTATCGGAGGATAAAGTTGGCTCTAGTTGATCGGGAAGAACTATAGGAGAGAGGGGACCTGGAGACTCTCAAGGTTTAGCTTGAATCTTCCCAAGTTTGAGTCAACCAACTGACTAAGGAGGTGGCCGACCTTCGGGAATAGCTTGATATGAAAGACCAACAACTGGTCAAGGCGGTGGAAAAGAGTAGCCGAATGGATTCGATGCTGAAAAAGGCTCAGCTGGACATGCAAGTGAGCTACTTTTCTGGTTGATCAACCAATCATATTATTGCACTCGAGGAGGCCTAAGTAGTGTTCTTTTGGTAGCTCCCTTTGATATGAAGGGAGATAGTAGAGCAGTATATGCTCAGCTTGGCCTTCCAAGATGCGAGTATTGTCTTATTGATCGATGACGCTTGCATAGCATTCGAGAAAGTAGTCAAGCAACTTGAACACTTGAGCTATGTCTTCTGGGCTAAGGACAAAGATAGGATAAGCCCGATTCTAGATGAGAAGCTGCAACATTATCCTGAATTCGAGGAGACTGTGGTCGATGAAGGCACAAAAGGGGACACTGTGACAACTGCTCCGATTGAGCCCATGATGAACGCTCAGTAGAAGTAGGCTTAGGTTAAGTGTAGGCTTGCTAATGTAGCAAAGGAGTTTGCCTTCGCTGACGACTTGCCTTCCAAATCAAGGATGGACAGGTCGATGTTGCCCAGTATGTGTTGCGCTCAATTGATTTTATGGGCGACATGGTTGGGCCCTCGCAACCAGCACAAGCAGTTCTTCCCCTCATATCAGTAATACTTGAGTTCGACCTGGATGTTTAGGAAAGTGCCTGGGTAGGTCGATAGGAGGGTGCCTGGGCAGGTCGAGAGGAGGGTGCCTGGGTAAGTCAAGAGGAGGGTGCAGGGTTGAGCCAGAGTTGAAAGTCTTGCCGCCCAAGATTGTGGTTGCCCACTTTGGGCAGGTTACACCATTGTAGTTTTCTATTTTTTTTATCGATGAAGATTGTCCTTCAATTGTAATGAATATTTTGTTTAATGAAATACTGTTGTTATTTTGCTCAATGCGTAGTTAATAATTTTACAGTTTTTCTTGTCAAATGCAACTGTCTCATCACAAATGTGTGATTGATAATCGAATTAATTATTATAAAACCCATAACAACTTTATTGTCGATTGAGGTTACTGTTCACAAAGATATAAATAATCTCATTGAAATGCGCTCGATGTTTTTTTTTAAAATTTATTCAACTTTATAGTCAAGTTTTGTTATTTTGATCGAGTCTAAGGTTTCTTAATTTTGTAGTAGGGAGCTGATTCGTTGGTCAACTTCAGGGTCGATCGTAAGGTTGACTACATTATTTGGGCTGAAAAATTTTAAATTGGTAGTGTGAAGCTGCTTTTGGTTGTCTACGGGGTCACCTACATAATTTGGGCTGAAAAGCCTTGAATTAGCAGCGTGGAGCTATTTTTGGGATGACTACGGGGTCGACTTGAAATTTTAGCTTAAAAGCCTTGAATTGGTAGTGTGGAGCTACTTTTGGGTCAACTACGGGGTCGACCTTAAACTTTGACTGAGAAGTCTAAGTTCTTTAGATTGAAACTGCTTCTTGGGTCAACTATGGGGTCGACTTGAAACTTTGAGTTTTATGAGGTAGATGGGGGTGTTTGTGGCTGTAACATTATAGAAGGATGATAGTAGTGTTTTTAAAACTTTATTTATATCACAAAATACAAAGATGATTACAATGCGCTTTTATACATAGAATTTCTTTAAGTTAATGGCATTTCATGGGCAAGGGAGCTCGTTCGCATTGACGTTGGCGAGTTGATAGGCGTTGTGCTTTAATATCTTCATGACAGTATATGGTCCTTACCATTTTGGGTCAAGTTTACCAACATTTTTGGATGTTTCCACTTTTTTGAGGACAAGGTCTCCAACCTTAAAATGCCTGACCCCTTTATTGTAGTTTTCTGCCAACTTTGACTTATAACACTGCATGGAGTTATGGGCTTCTTGTCTCTACTCATCAATTATCTCCAGGTCGAGTTTTCTTTTTGTGGTGTTTCTGATCAAGTTGAAGTAGATTACTTGAGCTACGTGTTGTATGAGTTAAGAGGGGATGATTGCTTTAGAACCGTATACCAAACTGTGAGGGTTGTGACCTGTGGTTGTATGACATATGGTCCTGTACGCTTATAACACCCCAAGGAGATTGTCTGCCTAGCTCGACTTGGTCCCTTGTATTCTGGCTTTCAAATGGTCAAGGATCATTTTGTTTGTTACCTCCGTTTGGCCATTCGATTGGGGGTTTCCCACTAAGGTAAAGTGTTGGGTGATTCCTAAGGCCTCACATCAATTTTGGGTATTTCTGCTCTAAAACTGTCTCGTTATTTGAAATGAGAATCTTAGGGAGACCAAAATGGTAAATAATATTTTCCAGATAAAACTTTTGAGGGTTGAGTTAGTTATTTTTAGTATAGCTTCGGCCTCAACTTATGTGGTGAGATACTCAACTACCACAATTTTGAACTTTCGTCGTCCCGTCGTCTTTGGCAATGAACTTAGAATATCGATCCCCCACTAGTCGAATGGCCAAGTGATTTGAACATTGACCATGGGCATAGTTGATTGGTATGGGATGTTCAAGTGGACTTGGCATGACAATCACTTTCAAGCAAAATCAACGTCTTTTAGTACGATTAGCCAAAAGTATCCATACTTGATGATTTTATGAGCAAGAGATCTTCTTCCTGAATTGTTCTCGCAAATGCCTGCGTGGATATCCTGGAAGACCTCATGAGTCTGGTTGGGGTCCAAGCACTTTAGGGTGGTCTAGAAATCGACCTTTCATAGAGCTGGCCATGGTCGTCGGGTGCAAACTTGGTAGCTTGTCCCCGAAGGCGATGTGTCTTTTTTTAATCTTTAAGTATTGTGTCACGACTCAAGTAGAGTTTTATTGAATCTCACCATGAAGAAACTATATTCTCAAAGCTTTCCACCAAATTCTCTTCAAGAGGGCTAATTGATGGTTTATCAGCGATCAGAAAAGTTATCATCCTGTCCCTTGTGCCTCTGGTTGAGCTAGCAAATTTGGACAAGCATCCACGCGCTCATTCTTAGATTAGGATACCTGGCTAAGAGTGAATTTTTTGAATAACTACTGTAGTTTTTTGACCTTTGCCAGGTACTAGTTCACTGTTGAGTCCTTGGCCTTAAAATTTTATTCAACTTGTTTGGCCACCAATTGGGAGTCTGTGATTGCTACCAGGTGCTTGATTCCTCAATCAATTACCATCCTTATCCCAGTAAGGAGGGCCTCGTACTCAGCCTCGTTATTGGTGACTGCATAATTAAGTTTGATTGCAAAATCATATTCTTCAGCTGTTAGGGAACGGAGGGTTACTCTTACTCCCCCTTCTGATGTGGTCGATGATCCATTGATGTGCAGAGTCCAAACAAGTAGAGTTTTGATGTTTTTCTCGAGGAGATCAACTCGCTTGACGATGAAGTTGGCTAAGACTTGTACTTTAATGGCAGTTCTAGGTTGAAATGTGATATCAAATTCTCCCAACTCAATGGCCCTATTTTGTTAACCTCCCCGACATGTCTGGGTTCGAGAGTACTTTCTTCAATGGCTGCTTTGTCAGTACTATCATGGCATGGGACTAGAAGTATGGACGCAGCTTTTGAGCCGCAGGGGCTAACGCTAGGGCAAACTTCTCGATCTCTAAGTAATTATGTTTCAGTCCTTGGAGTACCTTACTATAATAGTAAACTGGTCGATGGTTCCCGTCCCTGGTCAAAACCAAGACTGAGCTGATTGATTCCTCCAAAATAGTCAAATAAACGTGTAACACCTCTCCGAGCACTGGCTTGGTGAGCATGGAGGGTGATGACAATACAAGTATTGATTTAATTCGACCAGAGCACGATCACATTGTTTGTTCCATTGGAAACCAAATTTCTCAGCATTTTTGAGGATCTTGAAGAAAGGCAAGCTCTTGTCGGCCAAACAGGTGATGAATTTTCCAAGGACGATAATCCTCCTGACCGGCCATTGTACATCTATGACTGTTCGAGGTTGAGCAATGTCTAATGTGGCCTGAGTTTTCTGTGGATTAGCCTCAATACCCCGTTGACTGACCATATAACCTAAGAAATTGCCTCCTCGAATGCCGAACATACACTTTTTAGGATTCAACTTCGTGCCAAATGCTAGCAATATGGTGAAGGTGTGGTTGAGGTTGTGCAAATGGTCTTTAGCCTTCTTTATCTCTTGACACTCATGTCATTGACATAAACCTCTATAGACTTACCTATCTCATTCTTGAACATAAAGTTGACCAATCTCTGGTAAGTTGTTCTAGCATTTTTAAGTTCAAAGGGCATGACCATAAAACAGTAAACTCTATTGAGGACTACAAAAGAGGTTTTGTCCTTATTTTTAGGGGACATGAATATCTGGTAATACCCTTGGAATGCATCCATCATACTCAATAATTCACAACCAACTATGAAATCTACTGGTAAATCTATTCAAGGCAAGGGGTAAGGATCCTTAGGGCAAGCTTTATTCAAATCGGTAAAATCATTACACACATGCCATTATCCCTCATTCTTAGGGACAAGTACAATATTACAAAGCTAAGATGGATATTGAATTTCTATAATATAGCCTGCATCCAAGAGTTTTTTGACTTTCTCCTCGATAATTTGGATCCTCTCGGCATTGAAGGTTCTCGTTTTCTACTTGATCGGCTTGTATGAGGGGTTGATGTTGAGGTGATGAATGATCATACTGGGGTTAATTCCCTGGATGTCGGATGCTTTCTAGGCAAAGACGTCGATATTTTTCCATAGAAAATCGATCATGAGACATTTCAAGTGGGGGCCCATGTCCATTCCAACCCTGGTGGTCTTGTCGAGGTTCTCCATAGAAAATCGATCATAGAAAATTGATCATTTTGAACTCTCCAATAGGCTCCACTCAGGTATCTTTCAAATTTCTCTTCTTATTGGCCTGACTTTCCTCGAGTTCTGCTACAGGGGCATCCCCTGAGGTCTTTAATTGTGGCTGAGTCTTTTGCTCACTCGACTTGATCAAAGTGGTGTAACATTACTAGACTTTCTTGATGTTACATAGTGGTTTGCTTGTGCTTGCCGGGGTTGAAAATTTGATTTTCATGTGATAAGTTGATATAATGGCACAAAAATCATTAAAGGCTGGTCAACCAACTATGAAATTTTAAGCAAATAGGGCATCGATGACTAAATAATTTATCATCAGTGTTCTTATGCAGGGCACCTCCCCAAATAATATAGAGAGGTTGATAGAACCTTCTGGAATGATTTTCAACCCCTCAAACCCAACCAGAGGGGTACACACGAGCTCAAATTTTAGTTGGCTTAGGTTCATCCTTTTTAGTGTTGAGAGGAAGATGATGTTGGCCGAGCTGCCATTATCAACCAAAACTTTTCTAACTTTAAAGTTTGCAATCTCAATGGTGACTACTATAGGACAATCAGTTTTATGGTTGATGTCTTTCCCTTTGAGGTGGGCTAGGTTATCATTAGTGAAGGAGATAGGCTTTGCATTGGTGGATAAATGGAATTTTGTTTTAACTCGGGAGGCTTTGGTCGACTCTAACCTCCTTTGTGTCAGTCTCCTCGCGGACTTTGAGTCCCCCTCAATGGGACCCCATGCAATCATATCAATCACTCCACGAATGGGTGGGCAGTCATCTTAGGCAGGTTTTTTTCCTTTATCTTTCCTCATCAGGCTAATAAATATTTCTTTACGGGGAGTCCAGTTGGTTTTGCCCCCTTCAGTCTATGCATCGTTGGCCACGTATTTCTTGAGATGGCCTTGTTTGATGAGCCTCTCAATTTCATCCTGGAGATTGAAGTAATCATCAGTGTCATAGCCCCTGTATTTGTGAAATGACAATATTTCTTTGATTTTTTCACTATTTTAGTCTTCGTCAACTTCCTCGATTTCTTAAGAAGGTTGTCATGCTGAATTACAAATATGAGGAGATGAACAGGCTGAAGTTCGAAAACCTTAAGGTCAAGAAAAAGAAGAATAAAGAGAAAGATGACCAGAAGCATAGGGATAGTCGTCAATCTCCAATAAAATACTTCCATGACTATACTCCGCTTAACATCCCAAGGCAAGATCCAAGATCATGTATCCCTTCACTAGGTCGAGCAACTCTTCTATTGATCGTAGGCCTTCATGCATCAAAGCATTGGCGTATTCTTTGTGTTTGAGCCCCCAGAATAACACATCGATCAGGAACTTGATCTTAGGGTCATCGATCTTTAGCACCTCCATGTTGAACTTGGTTAAAATGTTATGAAGGGACTCCCTCTCGTTCTGCTTGACAATAAGGAGATGGGTGTGGGGGAGCTTTGCCTTTCGTCAACTGGCGAACTAGTGCAGGAACTTGTCACAAAGTTGGTCGTAGGAGTATATCGATGAAGGTTCAAGTTGGATAAACCAATCGAGCACTATACCCTGAAAAGTGGTCATTGGTATCTTTACGTGTATGTAATCATTATGTCCATGCAGTTACATCATATGCTCGAACTGCATCAGGTACTGATTGGGATCACTTGAGCTATCATATCAAGGGAGTCCGATTGGGACCTTAGCATTGACGGCAATGCGCTCATCGACAATCTTTTGAATAAATGGTGACCCTCTCTCTTGGCAAGACCTTTAGGGGCCCTCTGGGTTGGGCACCCTTTCAGTGTTTCTCTTCGAGATCTCATCGAGGCATTTGTTCAGCTGCTACACTTGGTGGGAAACTTCTTCCCACTCCTCCTAATCTGTTTGGCTCATGTTGCGGTTGAGCTGAGGCCTCACGCGCTCAGTCCTATTGTGCTGCGGGCTCGAATGGGCTGAGTTGCATGATCTCTTAATTCGCTCATTTCATTGCACTGGTCTAATCTTGAATGTTCGACCCTATCGTGTTGTGGAGCTTGATTAGGTCAAACTTAATGGTCTATAGAGTCAGCAATCTCTTCCCTTAGCTCTGGTCATACCCTTTTTCCATGGAGATGCTTGGAGCTTACTTCTCATCTCGCAGGCGGGCGCGTAGCTTTTGGGTGATCGTAATTGTCCCTAGGGGACCTCTCTTCTGGCGGTAGTGGTTGTGGAGCTGCACTACTAATTGGGGCAAGCACGGTTGTGTGCCTATTCAATACTACATAAAGTTGAGCAGAGATCTAGGCGGAGATTTGTTCACTTATAAGCTGCATTAACTGAGGCATGGTCAGGGTAACAACTTGCTCCAGTGGGGGCATTGGGGCTTGGGGCATGTGATCCTTGTTGAGGTTGAGGGGGAGGAGAAGCAGTTGTCCTTTTATTTTTTTTCCTCTCAGATGTGGTTCTTCTAGTGTTTACCATTTTTTTAGTTACAATCTCAAGTTTCCCACAAACGGCGCCAAAATGATGAGGTTGAAAGCTGTTTTATTTGATTGGGTTGTGTTTAAGCTAATTCGACCAATGAGGTTGAATGATTCAACAGTGATATATTCTTGGGCTAAAATCTACAACTACTAGCAAATATCAGACTAGCCAAGGTGCCCGCGGCTAAGGCACTCCGACGTTCAAATTAGTATTGGTCGAGTAAGAGAATCGAGCGGCAGAGTAAGAGTGTTTACTAAAAATGGTGTACCTAGAGTGTTGCTAGCAATGGGGTATTTATAGCCTTCTCCCAGTTGGTGAAATATCTAAGATGTCCCTATCAAGCGTAGAGGGCTCTTGTCCTTGTCTGTGAGTTATAGGTCATTTCTCAACCTTATCTTATTCCAGGTGGCATCATTTCCTACTTTCTAGGGTGAATAGTACTTTGAAGGCACGCCTTCTGACAAAGTTGGTGGTGGTAGAGGCAGTACTAAAGGCGGCATGTGCCATTAATGTAGAGACACGTTGACTGTCAGAGCATTGAATACTATAGGGATACAATTCGGCATCGGAGTGAGCGCTCTGGTCGACAGTGATCGACCATAGAGATTGATCGACTAGAGGAATAGATGAATGAACTAGGTGCTCGAAACCTCTCGTCGGGTAGGGTCAAGAACTATCCACTTGACCTGGCGGTTATGGCTAAATGACTCGACCTAATTAGGTTTGGAAGCATAGTTGGACTTTAGATGCTAAGTGAACTTGGAGGCATTATCAGTAGTTGATAACTTATTGGGTTGGGTCTGTTGGACTATTTCATATCAAATACATTAAAAATAATATATTTTATAATAATATTTTTTTTATTTCATGTGATTAAAAAGTGAATTGTAATTATTTTTAATATTCAATGAAAAAATCTATTTCTTGAATATTTCAATTAAAGATATTATGTTCGAAAATAATTTGTACTTAAACAAGTTGTTGAATATAAAAAATTGCTAACTAAGTTTATCAATTATACAAAATTTTTTAGAATGATAAAATTTTAAAAAATAAATAAAAGAATTAAGAAAATAAAAATAAAATAGAATATTTTACTAAATATGCTTTTTAAAGTGGATATATATTTATACTTACATATTTTGCTATGATAGCTATCAAGTGATTCTTTTTAAATGAAAAGCTTTTTTTGTATTATTGATCAATAATGTGGAAGCTGCAACTACGCTTTCTCATGGCATTTTAGATATTTAAATGTTAAATACTTTTTGTTAAGAGAAAATATATAACCTTTTTATATTTTATCTATAAAAATAACTTATAGTAGGTATATATTTAGCAATGAAAGTGAATATAAAATTACTAAATATGAAATATATCAATTATATAAAAGGTATATATTTAGCAATGAAAATTTGATTTCTACAAGTATACACAATATTTTTAATAAAAAATTTATTTATTGAAAAAGAAATAAAATAATATTTTTATAAAAATTTATGAATAGGTGAAGATTCAACCAATCAAAATAAACTTATCAAGGCATATGATATTATATACAAAAAATGAAAAAAAAAAATTCTTTCTTATGTGCACATTATTAAAAATGGGTAAATTAAGTGCTAATAAATTTAATAAACATTTCATAGAAAAATATATAGTATTTCTTCATTCATAAGAAAACTGAAATAATTTCAACAACTTAACAAAATTTCAATATCTATACTATTATATATAACACAACAGTGTCGACCCCATAATTAAGCAATTTTAATTCTAATTGTACAATTTTGGCCAAATGGCAAATTCTTAAAATTTTGAGTATTTTAATTCGATAAAAAAATTTTCATATGTTGTTGATTTTTATCTCTAACGATATGATTGTATGTTATTTTTAATTTTATTTCATCTAAAATTCAAAATATATCTATCTATTTATTTATATTATTATATATAGTACAACAGTGTGAGACCTCACAATTGTGCAAGTTTGATCAAATTATGATTTTTTAGAATTTTGAGTTTTTACTTAAATTTTGAAATTAATTTTTTGTTATTAAATTTGATATTATTTATTCCTTTTAAAGATATCTAGATTTTTTAAATCATTTTATTGATTAGAACAAATTATTCTTTGTTTATCTCTAATATCAAAAAATGATTGCATATTATTTACGAAATCTCTTTCATTTCTATGCTCAACATGTGTAAGATTTCTTAATAATTTGAATTCTATAATTTGATAAGTTTTTCATTATTTTTTTGTTATCTTTAATAACTAATTCATATTGATATGGGATAGTCTAACAGGCCCAATCCAACAAGTTATCAACCTCAGAGAAGGCCCCTAGGCCTACTTACCATGTATAGCCAAATATTGCTTCTGGACCCAGTTGGGCCGGATCACTCGACCACAGTCATCTGGTTGAACGGATTGCTCTTGATCGCATCTATTAGGAGGCGTCAAGTTACTTGGTCTGTTTATCTATCACTTTGGTGGACTAACTTGTCTGTTTGACCATTGTCAACTAGAGTGCTCACTCCGATCTTGACTCATATCTTTGCCGCATTTAATGTTCTGACAAGCAGCATGTCTCCACATTTATGGCGTGTGCCACCCGGTACAGTCTCTATCACCAATTTTGCCACCAAACTTGCTACTAACTTTAGCAGAGAGGCACCTACCTAGAGTACTGTTTACCTCAAAAATCAAGAGATGATACTACTTGGTATAGTATCGGGATTGGAAGTGACCAATCACCCCTTAAGCAAGGACGAACCTTTTACACCTGATAGGAGTATCTTAGACATATTACATATTAGGAGAAGGCTATAAATACCCCACTTCCAATCATACTCCAAGTAATGCCATAAACTCTACATGTTCCTACTCTTCTGTTCTATTACCTTATTTCGACTTGAACTAACTTGAGAATCGAAGTGCTTTCACCAGGGGCACCTCAATTAGTTTAATATTTGCTGTTCATTGCAGATCTTAGACCTCGAATAATATTGCTATTAGATCGATCAACCACTCCTATAGGATCAGCCCAAACACCACCTAATTCACTACAAATGACCTTCAACCTCATCATTTTGGGACCGTCTATGGAAAAACCTAAGATTGCAACTAAAAAATGGTGAATACAAGAAGTGTCGCATCTAAAAAGAGGATAATAGAAGGTCTGCATCTCCACCTTCCCCTCTGCCCTGTTAAACTCACGTGCTCCAGATCCTAGCGACTCGCAAGAGTAAGTTGTAACTTTAACCACGCCATAGCTCATGTAGTTGATAAGTAAGCAAATCTCTGTTCAAATCTCCACCCAACTTTTTGCTGCATTAAATAAGTACACCACTGTGCCAGTCTAAGCTAGCAATGCCACTCCATAATCATCTCCATCTGAAGAAAGATCCCTCTAGGACAGTTGAGGCTACTAGGAATCCAAGCGGCCACCAGTAAGACATGATGCCAGCCCTAGATGCCCCTAAGGAGAGAGGGGGTGATCGAAGCTAAGGGAGGAAATCGTTGATTGTATTAATCACCATGTTCAACCTGATTGAGCTCTGCAATGTGATAAGGTTGAACGTTCTAGATGTGATCACCATGAAGAAATGGAAAAATCTATAGACCTCATAGCCTGACCTATTCGAGCCCTGTAGGGTGATATGGCCAAGCGTGTGAGACCTTATCTTGATCAAAATGCCACCCAAGTTGATTGGGATAAGTGGGAAGAAGTTTTCTACCAAGTTCAACAATTAAATAGACACTTTGATGAGATCTCGAGGAGAAACATTGAGAGAGCACCTAATCCCGAGTGCCCTTAGAGGCCTCATCGAGAGAGAGACTCCTCTTTCATCCAGGAGACTATCGACGAGCACATCACTGTCGATGCTAAAGTCCCGACTAGATTGCCAAGATACAATAGCTGAACAGACCCCAATAAGCATTTGATGCAGTTCGAGCATATGATGTAGTTGCATAGGCACAATAAGTATATCCATGCTAAGATGCTGGTAATAACCTTTTAGGGCATTGCGCTCGATTAGTTTGTAAAGATGGAGTCCTCGTTGATATACTCATATGATCAACTTTGTGATAAATGTTTGCATTAGTTCACTAACTGGAGAAAGGTGAAACTCCTCCACACTCACTTCCATACTATTAAGAAGAATGAAGGGGAGTCCCTTCGTGACTTCCTCACGAGATTCAACATGGAGGTCCTAAAAATAGATAACCCCAGGATCAAGTTCCTAATCAATGTGCTGTTCTTAGGACTTAAACATAAAGAGTGTGCTAATGTATTGGTGCGTGAGTGTCTGAGGTCAATGGAGGAACTACTCGACCTAGCAAAGAGGTATATAACCCAAGAAGAGATGAACAAACTTAAGTTTAGATCTTCTGAGGTTGACAAAAAGAAAAAGGAGAGAGATGACCAGAAACACAAATAAAGAGGTCGATCTCCAATAAAGAGCTTTCATTACTACACACCACTGAATATTCTGAGAAAAGAGGTCATGTTTGCCATTCAGCATGATAATCTCCTTAAAAATCCAAGAAAGTTGATGGAGATCAAAGCAATGAAAAAATTGAAGAAGTATTGCCATTTTCACAAACAAAATGGGTGTGACACTAATGAATGCTTCAACCTCTAGGATGAAATAAGAGGCTCATCAGGCAGAGCTATCTCAAAAAGTATACAACCATAGATGCGCAGGTCAAAGGGGGCAAAACTGATCGGAATCCCTATAGAGAAAGGTTAGTTAGCTTGGGGAGAGAGAATAAGGGTAAGAATCCAGCCTACAAAGATCACTTGCCTATTCGAGGAGTGATTGACATGATCATGGGAGATCCTACTGGGGGGACACAAAATTAGCTAGAAGGCAAACTCAGAGGAGGCTGGAGTTGACCAAAGCCTCGCTCATCGAAATAACATTCCATCTATCGATAAGCACAGAGCCCATTTCTTTCATTGATAGGACTTAGCCCACTTTGAGGGAAAGAATATCAACCACAAAGCTGATTGTCCTATGGTAGTCTCTGTTGAGATTGCTGACTTTGAAGTGCACAAGGTCTTGGTCGATAACTGCAGCTCAGCCAACATCATTTTCCTATCCACCCTTAAAAGAATGAAGATGGGACAGCTAAAGTTCAAACCTGTGCGTACCCCTCTGGTTGGGTTTGGGTGGTCAGAAATCATTCTAGAAAGATCTATCAACCAATCGACATCATTTGGGGAGGTACCTTGAAGAAGGATTTTGATGGTTAACTATTTGGTGGTTGATGCCCCATTTGCTTATAATGTTATAATTGGTTGACTAGTCCTAAATGATTTTCATGCTATAGTGTTGACCTACCACATGAAGATCAAATTTTCAACCCTCAAGGGCACAGGGGAACTGTTGTGTAACAGCAAAGAGGCTTGGAGGTGTTACAACATTTTGGTCAAGTCAAGTGAGCAGAAGACTTGACCACAATTGAAGACCTTGGGGGATGCCTCTGTAGCCGAATCTGAGGAGACCAAGCCAATAAAAAGAGAAAGTTGGAAGATACCTTGGTAGAGCTCGTTGGGGAATTTAAAACTATTCAGTTGGAACAAGAAAATCCCAACAAGATGACTCGAATTAGAACAGATATAGGCCCCCATCTGGAATGCCTTTTGGTTGATTTCTTGTGAAAAAACATTGACGTCTTTGCATAGAAAACATCTAACCTCCAGGGAATCGACCCTAGTATGATCGTGTACTGCTTCAATGTTAACCCCTCATACAAACCCATCGGATAGAAGATAAGGACATTTAACGCCAAGAGGACCCAGATCATCAAGGAGAAAGCCAGGAAACTCCTAGATGCATGTTACATTGTAGAAATTCAACATCTTTCTTAGCTTTGTAATGTTGTACTCGTCCCAAAAAATAAGGGACAATGGCGAATGTGTAATAATTTTACAGATTTGAATAAAGCGTACCCTAAAGATCCTTACCCCTTACCTCAAATAGATTTATTAGTAGACTCCACTACTGATTGTGAGTTATTGAGCATGATGGATCATTTCAAGGCTACCATTAAATATTCATAGCTCTCGAGGATATCGATAAAAGTTCTTTTGTTGTTCTAATGGGGTCTATTTCGTTTTGATCATGCATTTTGGACTAAAAAATATAGGGGCAACTTACCAAAGGTTGGTCAACTTTATGTTCAAAAATAAAATTGGCAAATTGATGGAGGTATACATCGACGACATGATTGTAAAGATGGAAAAGGCCCAAGACTACTTGCTCGACCTCAATCACACTTTTGCAATTTTGAGAGCATTTGGTCTAAAGTTAAATCTGAACATGTGTACGTTCAGAGTTTGAGGAGATAAATTTTAGGGTTATATGCATTGAAGCCAATCTATAGAAAATTCATGTTGTTCTCGATAATGCTCATCCTCAAATAGTTAGAAATATACAGAGGCTGGTTGAAAAGATTATTGCCTTGGGCAGATTCATCACAAGATTGGTAGACAAAAGTTTGCCTTTCTTCAAAATTCTCAAAAATGCCAAGACGCTGGGGTTCTAGTAGAGTGAACAATGTGATTAGGTATTGATTGTGTTGAAGTAGTACTTATCCTCGCCTCTTATGCTTGCAAAACCCAAATTGGGAGAGGTACTTCAGATATACATGGTTATCTCCAAAACATCAACCAGTTCGGTCTTGGTCTTGACCAGGGATGAAAGTCGTCGACTAGTTTACTACTACAGTAAGTCACTTCAAGGACCAGAGCACAACTATTTGGAGATTAAGAAATTCACCTTGGTACTAATTATTGTGGCTTGAAAGTTACATCTATACTTTTAGTCTCATGCTATGGTAGTGTTTACCAACCAATCGTTGAAGCAAGTGTTGTCGAAGCCAGACACCTCTGAAAGGTTAACTAAATAATCTATCAAATTGGAAGAATTTGACATTACCTTTTAGTCGAGGATAGCTATTAAAGTGCAAGTTTTGGTGGACTTTATTGCTGAATAAGTCAACTTACCTGAAAAAATCAACAAAGCCCTTCTCTTTTAGACTTTGCACGTCGATAGATCTTTGACCACATTTGGAGGGGGAGTAGGAGTGGCTCTTCGTCCTTAGCAGTGGAAGAATACAATTTTGCAATAAAACTTGACTATGCAGTCACTAATAATGAGGCAGAATATAAGGCCCTCCTTGTTGGAATGAGGATAGCACTCTATTAGGGTGTGAGCACCTAGTAGTAATCACAGACTCATAGCTAGTAGCAGAATAGGTTGAGGGAAACTTTGAGGCAAGGGATTCAATGATGAGCTGGTACTTGGTCGAGTTTAGAAAGTTGTAGCAATTATTCAAAAAGTTTACCCTTAGTTAGGTACCTCGATATGAGAATGAGTGTGCAGATACCCTGTCCAAATTTGCTAGGTTGACAAGGGGTACAAGAGATAAGATAATAATATTTTTGGTCGTTGATAGGTCGTTGATCAGTCCACCCGAGGAAAACCTGGTAGGGAGCATTGAGGAGACAGTTCCTTCATGGTAGGATCCAATCAAACTCTACTTGAGTCATGGCACAGTCCCCGACTATAGGAATGAGGCTCGATGCCTTCGAGGACAAGCTTCCAAGTTTGCACTTGACGAGCATGGCCAATTGTATAAGAGGTCGATCTCTGGACCACCCTTGAGGTGCTTGGATCCTGACTAGGCTCATGAAGTATTACAAGATATCTATGCAGGCATGTGTGGTAATCATTTCAGGGGAAGGTCTCTTGCACCTAAAATAATAAGATATGGATACTTTTGGCCAACTTTATTAAAAAATGCTGTGCATTTTGCTCTAAAATGTATATCTTGCCAAGTTCATTCAAACCTACTACATCAACCAACCGCACCCATGGTTAATGTCCAAATTGCTTGGCCATTCGACCAGTGGGGGATCGATAATTTGGGCTAGTTGCCAAAGTCAACAGGTTAATGAAAATTCATCATTGCAGTGGTCGAATATTTTACAAAATGGGTCGAGGCTTAGGCTATTCTAAAGATAACAAACATAACCATTAAGAGTTTCATTTAGAAAAACACCATATGTTGTTTTTGCCTACCTAAGATCCTTATCTTAGATAATGGGACCTAGCTCTAGAGCAAAAGCACCAGAAGTTGGTGCGAAGCCTTGGGAAGTGCCCAACACTTTACTTCGATGGGTAATCTATAGTTGAACGGCCAGATAGAGGTGATAAATAGAATAATCCTCCATCATTTGAAAATCAGGATACAAGACACTAGCTTGAGCTGGGCGAATGACCTCCCAGGAATGCTATGGGCATACAAAATAATGCCCCAAACAGCCACCATAATCCTTACAATCAGATCTATAGGTCCAAGGCGGTCATTTCCCTAACTCATTCAACACACAGCTCGAGTCATTCACTTTCATCAGCTTAGGAACACATCAAAAAGAAAGTCAACCTGGAGACTATCGATGAGTGTAGGCAAGAAGCTTATAATACTATGTAATGCTACCAATCAAGGATGGCTGAGAGATATAACAAAGGGGTCAAGTTGCGCCATTTTAAGGTTGGAGACCTCATTCTCAAAAAGGTGGAAGTTTCTAAGAATATTGGCAAACTTGACCTAAAATGAGAAGGGCCTTATACCGTTGTAAAAGTGTCAAAGCACAATACCTACAGACTTGTTAATATAAATGGGGATGAGCTCTCTTGCCCATAGAATGCCATCAACCTGAGGAAATACTACATCTAAAATTATATTGTAATTGTCTTCATATTCTTTGATATGAATAAAGTTCCAACAACACTATTACCATTTGTTTACATTATCACAACTATATCCACCTCACACCATTCTAAATTCTAAGTCAACCCCATTGTTGATGAATAATCAGCCTCATGCTGCCACTCAAGTATCAAGTCGACCTCGTAGTCGACAAACAAGCAGCCTCCCATTGCTACTTGAGTATCTAGTTGATTGAGTAGTTAACCTGAAAGTAGTTCCATGCTGCTCAGTCAAATTTTGAGTCAACCCCGCTGTTGACGCAAAAATCAAAGTTCTAAATTGACCATGTAGTTGAACCCAAACATCTACATGTTGTAAACTTAAAACTTTTTTAGCCCAAACTATATAATCGACCTAGTAGTCAATTAATAGGTCGATCATAAAATAATGAAAATTGATTGTAAAGATGAGCGAGCTTTGGCAAGACCATGCGTATCTCTCAACACCAATCAAACATCAACGATAAAGTCGTTTAATTTTATAAATTTTTTGAATAACCAACATGGTTATCAACTATCCACTCATGCAATCATGACAATAAAGTTGCATTCAACAAGAAACACGTGAAATCTATGTCATTCGATAACAAAGATGTAAAGAAGATTTTTCATTGAATAGAAGATTCATTACAATCAAATTTCTGTTACAAAAAAAATAAAAAAATAAAAAACAAACAACACATCAAAAGCAGCATAGAAACATGGCATCAACTCTGGCTTAACCTTTCTTGGTCACCCTTTGGCTAGTTTTGATCAGGCTCCAGCATGGCAGACGAAGTGGTTGAATGGCTTGCAGTGGTTGAGAAGGCCTCGCGATGTAGCTCATGAAGTTTGTTGAACACAACATGTACTACGTGACATCGACCTGCTTCTCCCTTAGCTGGACGATGAGGTCCTCGACAAAGGCAAATTTGCTCACCAACTTGTTGAGCCTAGCCTTAACCTTAGCTTGTTTCCCTTGGGCCTTGGTCATTGGCTCAATGGGGGCATTTGTCATGGTGTCCTTCTCCTCGGCCCCATTGACCCCACTCTCCTTAGATTCGAGGTAAGGCCACGGATTATCATCAAGGGCAAGGCTTATTTTGGTGTTGTCATCAGGCTGGAAAGTGTAGCCTAAGCACTCAAGCTGCTTGACTCCTTTGTGTAATGTGTTGCGTGTATCATCAATCGACATGATTACGCTCGCATCCTAAAAGGCCAAGCTCAATATGAATTATTCTACTACCTCCCGCTGCATTGTAGAGAGTTATCGAGTGAAGGCCTCCCATATCTCCTCGAGTGCATCTGTTCGACTAGCTGCTCAACTTGAGTAGTAGCTCACCTGCAGGTCCAAAAAAGCCTTTTTCAATATAGAGTCCATTCAACTCCTTTCCTCGATCGCCTGTACAAATTGCTGATCTTTTGAACTTAGCTGCTCTTTGAGATCCACCACCTCCTTCGTCAGTTAGCCAACCTGGAGTTGGGAAGACTCAAGCTGAACCTTTAGAATTTCTTCATCTTCTCCTTCTTGCAGCTCCTCTCGATCAGCCAGAGCCAGCTCTTCCCGAAGGTAAAAGTTGTACCCTATTTTGCTCACCTAAAATAAAGAGCATTAGCAAATAATGCAACTTTCTAAAATAAGGATTTAACTAGAAACAATTGACCACACACTTACAAGATTGCAATGGTAGGCCAGAGCTCTGAGCGCTCCAACCTTACTTAGCTGTATTAACCTCCATTGATCCTTAGTGAAAAGCCTAGTGACTATCCACTTGAGGGCATCGAGGCCCATCATCTTCGATTATATAATGGAGGTCAAATCAATCACCTCCATGGTAGGATCGAGCTTGAAGTGGGGCAATTACAGCTAGGGCAATTGAAACAATACCCCATCGCTATGCTTGCTAAACAAGTTGTAGCTTGTTACTGCCTTCTGCTTCCCCTTATAGCCTGTTGTCCTCTTGGGCATTGGACCTTTTTGTTCAATCGTCTGTCTTTTACCTCGACCCATAGGGCTACTTTGAGTGCACTCTTTGGGTTGAGCGGGTTGAGGTTAGGGTGCCCATTCGATTAAAGGCACTGTAGGTGTGGTGGTCATTCTGGTTGAGGGTGTAGGTTCCACCATAGTTGCCTCTCATTGAGCAGCTGCTCGACAGTGCTCTTCATTTCTTTGAGCTCTTGTTGCAGCTGCTGCTTGATTGTGTGCCATTACTTTTTCTCGATCTACCAATAAAGTACAACGAAAAGACCATCAGAATCGAGTAGAAAGAACAAAATTAACAATTATCACAATCAGTAAAGAGCACTACTTAGCCAGTCACCCACGGGCAAGTTGAGCTCAACTGACGATAGGCTAGCCAACACCAGACACCTCTCCTTGGTCAAAATCAAGGCTTCCATCTGTCTAAATTCGACTAGGTCTCTAATAAAGGTGTTGGGCCAACTAGGTATTTAATTCCCAGGCATTTCCACATGCCCCCTTCGCCACCCCTTCGGAACATTAAAATCTCCAGGCCCTCGAACATAAAAAAGTGCTTTTTTCACTCCTGGCTATACGAGGAGGAAGAGGCTACTAGAAACTTTCAATGCGAGCACTCCGTCAGGTAATAGAAATTGGACTCATCTGTACAACTCGACTTTTGGGACATTGATAAATGAAATAAGTTTGAAAAGTTGGCAAAGGAGGCTGGCTAGTCAAACATGTGTATTAGCACAACAAAGCTATAAATGGTGGCGAAACATCTTCCTAATTCGCACTAGGTTAGCCGAGGATGTTTTAGAAACTATTTCACTATAATGGTTAGGTGTAAATAATTGACCCCATTTTGCAGAGGTTTAACTGGGGCCAGCCTTACCCCTAGAGATAGCCCTCTCTAGGTTTGAGCTGCTCGAGGTTGAACTATCGCTAGGTGAACTATCAGAACTACTCTCATGTGTGCTTTCAAATGCACTTTCAACCTTAGTTTTCCCCTGAAACAGTACATCTTCAGACCTAGAGTTCTCGCTGTCTGAAGCACTAGACATTTTCACAAAGAAAAATGAAGAAAAGCACAAATGGAAAGAAGAACTTACAGCAGATACCTTGAAAACTATAAGTGCAGAAAGGATTTAGAGAGCCTGGAAAAACAAGAACTCGACTAGAACAGATTTAAGCAAAGGTGTAAAATGGGTGTCTCTACACCCCATATTTATAGGCATTTGGATACGGGAACCTAAGTGGCAGTAATAATTGCACTTTTGTCCCTTGGCACTTTGTATTATATGATGTAACCCACGCATTAAATGTGCAAAAACCATCAAAAACCCTGGTCGAATAAGCATAACCACCATAAAACCATCATAACCGCCATAACCGTCATTCAATCATCTACTCCTTGCTCTTGCTCGTTGACAAGCTC
The DNA here is from genome assembly GCA_014898725.1 of Jacaranda copaia. NCBI lineage: Eukaryota > Viridiplantae > Streptophyta > Magnoliopsida > Lamiales > Bignoniaceae > Jacaranda > Jacaranda copaia. Next base: position 1,249,304 of record JACGDI010005359.1, read on the forward strand.
GATTAGGACTGTGAATGGGGGTGACTCATGAGATGAGATAGCCCAACAGGTCCAGCCCAACCAGTTATCTACCACAGAGAAGGCCCCCATGCCTACTTAACATGCACAGCCCAATGTCGCTTTTGGACCAAACTGGGCCAGATCACTTAACCATAGTCGTTTGGTTGAATGGTTTGCTCTTGACCATATCCATTGAGCGGCTTCAAGCTACTTGGTCCATTCAACCATCAATCTGGTCGACCGCCTTATTTGTTCGACAATTTTTTATTAGAGTGTTCACTTCGACGCTGACTCATTTCCTTGTCGCATTTAATATTCTAACAAGCAGTATGTCTCTGCATTAATGGCCCGTGCCACCCGGTACAGTTTCTGCCACCAACCCTGCCATCAACTTTGGCAGGAAGGTGCCTACCCATAGTATTGTTTACCCTATAAATCAAAAGATGATGCCACCTGGAATAGTACTAGGATTGGAAATGACCAATTACCTCCCAAGTAAGGACAAGCCCTCTACATTTGATAGAGACATTTTAGATAAATCACACACTAGGAGAAGGCTATAAATACCCTACTTCCAGTCACACTCCAGGTAATTCCATAAACACTACTCGCTCTTACTCTTCTGTTCGATTACCTTATTTCGACTACAACTAACTTGAGTGTCGGAGTGCCTTCGCCTAGGGCAACTCAACTAGTTTAACATTTGTTGTTCAATGTAGATCCCAGACCTCAAAAAAATATTGTTGCTGGATCAATCGACCTCTCTGTCAGATTAACTCAAACACCATCCAATTCACTACAAACAACCTTCAACCTCATCACATGTCTATACCACTATATATAGAGTGTTTGGAAAGCCATTTCATTAATATTCTTAGTTTCAAGCATTTTTTCACTCTATTCATCGTGTGCTTCTTTATTTTCTAGCATTTTTTTCTCTATCACTTGGTGTACCTTTTTATTTCATTCTTCAATTATTTATTGTTTGTTTGATTTTATTGTTCACTTATTTTATTTTATTTTATTTTTGTTTACTTTAGGTATGTTACATGCTATAAGCGATTTTTTGAATTTTAATGCTATAATTTTCTTTTCAGCAATAAATAAAGTATAGCATTTAGCTTTTATTGCTATTAAATTTCTGAACTTTTATATCCTTTTCTTTATTGCTTAGTTTAGGTTATCAATTCATTTATTTAATTTCTCTCTTTATTTATTTAATTTTATAATTTTACGAGATGAGATATATATATTAATCGCTCTTAATATTTTTCAATTTTGTTTCATTTTTATTAGTTATATTTTTCTCTTTATTTATTGATAAATTTTTTCATTTGATTTGTATTTTATTTAATTTGTTATACTTTTAGCATCCTTTTACTCATTCTTTGAATCAAGTTGTTAATTTATTTGTTAAGTTTTTTAATTTATTTTTAAATTCTCTTTTTTTAGTTCATCTAAGTTTATAATTTTATAGGATGAGATCCATTCTTTGGTTTTAATATTTTTAAAATTTATTTTTCTTTTTGAATATTTATGATTTTAAAAGCATTTCATTTCATTTTTATTTTTATTCGTATATATGTAATTATGTATGTCTAAGTATGTATAATTAGAATGTTTTTTAAAACTTTATACATTACTTCATCAATATATATTCTTAGATCTTTTTTTGATCTATTTAAAAAATATATATCATAATATGGTTATTTCAATAAAAAAAACATATACCCATTAAGTTGTTAAATTTATAACATTCGTCATTATTTAATCCATCAAAATATGTATCTAATTTTATTTTTTATTTTTTATTTTTAAATTTTGATTGTTTGAAACATTACAATTTTTTTTGTTATTTACTTTTTTATGCTATTTTTGAAATATAAAATGAAGATTCAATTATATGTATACAAAAAATTTGAGAATGAACATTACAATTTATTTTTTCTATATTTTGTTTTACATTCTAATTTCGTCCTCTTATCCTATTAATAATTCCTATTTTAAAATCAATCTTGAATTTATAATTACTTTATCAATTTACTAGAATTTTAACTTTGTATTACTAATGTCAAACTCTTTTCTTCGCTTAATTATTCAATAATTAACTTATGAGTCAAATTAAGAGGTCTCTATTAACCTATATGCTAATCGTGATATCAACTTTATAATTATTTTATATATTTTGTTTGATTTATTACTTTTTTTTATCTACACCATCATAGTTTTATCTTGACTTAATTAATTTTTAGTCAATAATTAAAATTAAATAAGACCTTTTCAAATTTTTGCTAGGCAATGTATTATTTAATTCTTTATATTTTAAATTTTAACTTCATATATATATCATCATCTTTTAAGTCTATAGTAACCTCAAAGTATTATAATTTTTAGTTTTTTTCCGAATAGCTTTTAAACCATCAATCTTGTGTCTTATATCTTTCTTATATATATTTTTATTTATTAAAGCAATTAATTTTTGATTACATAATATTTTATTCTTTTTAATAAAGTATATAATCATATTCATAAACTTTTATGTGTTGGTTGTTTAGAATTTTTTTAATTTCTCGTTGAATAATCTTGAAATTTATTTTTCATAACATCTGTGGCACCCCCTCTCAGGGCATCACCTTAAGGAGAGGAGTCACCAATTCAAGCTTGAAATCTACTCAAATGATAACTAGAAAACTTGAAGTTTAACCGTCTCAAGTAAAACAAGCACCCGCAAACATGATACATATAACCTAAATATGTTAAGTTCATATAACATTCACATCGTATCTTTTGACCAAGGTCTTAATTAGGTGGAGACTATTTATTCAACCATACACCTAATTTATTACAAAATGACTTCAGCTCAAAACATGATTGTTTGCTCTTTCTCCTTGACCTATTTGGAAAATAGTGATAATGAGGAGGGTGAGTCTTAAAGACTCAATGAGGGATTACATAATAGAAATTAGAGAGAGCGAGATGAACTGAAATAACAAAATAACAAGATCTTTTAATTATAATTCAGGCAATTAATTCAAGACTATCAAGGATCAATCTTTAAACTTGAAAGAGCACGAACATATAAACATTTGGCGGACTTGTTGGCATCCTTCCTTATTGTTCCTCGATCAACTCAAGATAATAATCAATAACAATTAATTAAGCTCAAGCACTTTCCCTTATCTCTCCATTTGCTCAAGCACACAGCTTGACATGTAACAAATCACTTATACGGCATGATCGACCGCATGCCAGATCCCGCCACTCACAGTTTGCTACTTTCAACTACTTAAAAGTCAGGATCTTAGGTGAGTACTAGCTAGAAGACTTGTCACCATCAGTTCGTTCCGCCTGGTCATCTTTTCAGACCTAGCCTATGGCACATTCACCCTTGTGGCATGAAATAATGCCAATAGATAATAATTCACTTTCAAGCAATAAAAATACGATATTCAATAATGGCCAACAAGGCCTATTCCAATAATAAGATACATGAATAATCAAGAGAACTATCAATATGATTAGGTCTACTAGACCATTTTAATATAAATTTTTCATTCATCAAGATCAAAATGGGTGAGCTAGCAGGGCTGGGGTATGAAGGACAAAATCTAACATCATAAAGAGAGTTTTGGGCACTGGAACAACAAACTAGATTTGATGTTAAAGAATAACCCTTATAGGGGTCTGCAAATCAAATGGCAAATAACATTTTGAATTTTCAAATAAACAGAGTACGGAATAGAAAGAGAAGACCCACACAAGGGCGTATCATAGTAACAGACAGATAGAAAGGTGCCAGAAAGGTAGACCCTCATAGGGGTTTTCAACAAGCACAAATAAACTTATACAAGCAAGAACCCAAAGTGAGAGAACCTCACCTCCAAAAGCCTCCGAAGGTAGCTATAGTTTGTGGCCTACTAATCTGTAGTTTCCTGCTCCTCGTCACCTAATCACGAAAGTGATTCACTTATTAAAATCCATATTTAACCAGAACAACCTTCAAAAATCATAAATCACTATGTATTATCTGTATAAGATTAATAACTACCCAATCAATTCGGTATTAGAATTCACTTACATTTATCATCTAGAAAATACACTAATAAAGCTACCAACTTAATATAATTTACAAGGTTTTTAACAATACAAGCTATAGGTATTATCGATTAAATTTCATATCAATATTCTAAGTAGTAATAATATGCTGATTAACTCAATAATCCAATTGTTATCATTAAAGTCTAATTTTCTAAAGTTATGGTTTTTCTAACTCAATTAACTCAATAATTTTCCAATTATCATACTTAGTATAATTCTAGGGCCTAAAATTCCAACATTATTCATGCATTAATCATTTCACTACCTAATATAAGTTGGAATTATTTATTCAAAGGTACAAGAGTTATAAGTGAATGAAATGCATAAAAGCTCTAATCTCAAAACCAATCTTTTTACCCAAAAACATGCAATTGGGACCTTAGAATCATAAATTGATCGCACCACCATGACTACTGTGACAAGCAAGAGTTTCTGACCTTTGACCGTCATCGCCCTGCCATTGTTGGAAAATGTTATAACCACCACTGTTTGCTTTCTTTCTTTCTCTTGAGTCCAATGGTGCCTTTAGTTTTCAAATTTGAGGTCAGGAAGCCCCTCAACCATGGCTCGAAAGTTTTAGTTTTACCTTATTGCCATCATACTTGTAACAACTATTTTCGCTACCACTGCTGCTCCGATCACGCGTGCAAAGCCACCAGCTTATTCCATGCACCAAGGGATTTCAAACCACCATTTAGATCATCCATCGGACACCTCTTCGCTGGTGTTAGTGAGGTTAACTTTCAGTTTCTCAAAGCTATGAAAATATTGGTGTTAGGTTTATGTTGGTGTGGTGATAGTGTTGCTGGGGTTGGTAAGGCAGAACAATTGATGAGGCTGAGTGGAGAAAAAGCTACTAGAAATGGTGGCTGGTGTTGGAGTGAAGTGAGAAATGAGAGAAATGGAACAGTGAGGTGAAGAAATGGTGAGGTGGTGACACGTTTTACCTCATGCATTTTTTTTTTAACAAAATTCAATTTTTAAGAATTAACATTTAGTCCTTAATTTATCAAATGGTTCAATTAAGTTTTTTAGTTAATTAAAATATCATCTTGACCCTAGTTGACTAAAGGGGTTTCATGCAAGCCCTAGGATTTAAATTTTTTGTTCAATTAAGTTTTTCAAAAATTATAATTTAACCCCAAAATTTTAAATAAAATAATAATATAAGGAATAATTAAATTTCACAAAATTAAAAATAATAAAATATAAATTCTATAAATTGTAAAAATTTTGGGGTGTTACAGACCTCCCCCTCTTAAAAGATTTTGGTCCCCAGATTCTTACCTGATTGCTGAAAACATTCAGGGTATTACTGGTGCATGAGATCCTCTCGTTCCCATGTAGCTTATTCCACATTATGGTTGCGCCATAATATTTTCACTTGAGGAATCTTTTGATTCCTAAGTTCTTAGAATTGCCAATCTAGGATACTTAATAGTTGTTCTTCATATGTCAAATCACCTTTCAATTGCATGCGCTTAGGTGAAATGATGCGAGAAGGATCAGGGTAATACTTGCAAAGTTGTGATACATGGAAGAAGTCATGTATCCCCACTAATTTTTGGGGAACCCAAGACGGTAAGCTACTTGCCCATTCCTTTCACATATCTCATATGGCCCAACATATCTCATACTGAGTTTTCTTCCCTTACCAATTTTTCTAATTCCTATCCTCGAGGATACCTTGAGAAATACTTCATCACCAACTTTAAACTTTAAATCCTTCCTTCACGTATCTACGTAACTTTTTTGTCTATCTTGAGCTACTTTCATCTGCTATATAATTACCTGTACTTTTTCAATAGTTTCTTAAATTAGCTTAGGTTTTATAGTATTTGGTGACTTGTCAATATTGCCTCGATATTTCTCTAAGTCCTATTACTGGTGATCGATATTTCCTTCCGTACAAGGCTTTATATGGTGCCATTTGAATGGTAAATTGATAGTTGTTATTATAAGCAAACTCGATTAAGGGGAGATGTCAAATTAAACCTCCTCTAAAGTTTAAAACACATGCCCGAAGCATATGTTCTAATATTTTGATAACCCTTTCTGATTGCCCATCTGAATGTGGATGAGTTGTAGAACTGAACTACAGTCGAGTACCCAAATTCCACAGTCTTGAAGTAAACTTTGGGTTTTGGTCTGACACAATACTAGTGGGGATTCCATGTAGTTAGACTATCTCTTTTATGTATAGTTCTGCTAACTTTTCAACATCATAATGTGTTCCAAATGTTAAGAAATGTGTGGACTTGGTTAGTCGATCTACCATCACCCAAATACTATCATGTCCTCACTAAGCTATTGGCAAACCAAAATCCATCATCATTTGTTCCCATTTCCAGTCAAGAATAGGGAGTGGTTGTTACAACCTTGATGGTTGTTGATGTTTTGCCTTTACTAGTTGATAAGTTAGATAGTTCTACACATAATCTGCAACGTCCTTCTTCATACCATGCCACCATAATTGTTTCTTAAGATCTTGATATATCTTTGTGCCTCCTGGATATATCATGTATCTCATTTTATGTGCCTTATTTAGCAATCTTTCTTTCATCCCTTTAGGCACACAATTCTTTGATGGTACAGGAGGGCACCTTGGTTATTGAGGCAAAATTCAGACTTTTCAGAATTTTCAAGCACCTCTTTCTGTTTCAACACCTATTTATCTCGGTCTTAAGCTTGCCAAATTTCCTTGTATAGTTCAAGCTGTACTCTTGCTCCTACAATCCAACCTCATTGCTTTATTCTAATCACCACATCTGCTCTTGGACTTTCTAGTGCTTCTCTTTTTAGCATATGGGCTATTTCAGCCTTTTGACTCAATGCGTCTGCCACCACATTGGCCTTTCTCGGGTGGTAGATAATAGAGAAATCATAGTCTTCTAGGAACTCCATCTACCTTCGTTGTTGCATATTCAAATCCTTTTGAGAGTGCAAATACTTGAGGCTCTTATGATCAATGTATACCTCAAATATAGCTCCATAAAGATAATGTCTCTATTTAGATAGGGCAAAAATTATTGTAGCCAACAACAAATCATGAGTTGGGTAATTCTCTATATGTGGTTTTAATTTTCCAGATGCGTAGGCGATAACTTACCCCTTCTACATCAACACACATCCAAAACCTTCTTTAGAAGCGTCGATATACACAATAAATCCTTTTATTCCTTCTAGAAGAGCCAAAATTGGAGTGGTGGTCAATCTGTTCTTCAATTCTTAGAAACTTCGCTCACATTTATCACTCTGGTTAAATAGTTTATCTTTTTGGGTTAATTTAGTCAATGAACCAGCTATTTTATAAAAATCTTGTACAAATCTTCAGTAATAGCTAGCAAGTCCCAAGAAGCTATAGATGTCCGTTACAATTTTAGGTCCTTTCCAGTTAACTATCGCCTCTATCTTAGAGGGATCTACCGCCATCCCATCTTGAGGTACAACATGGCCCAAAAATGCCATTTTGTTCTATCCAAAACTCACACTTGCTAAATTTGGCATACAACCGATGCTTCTTCAGAGTTTTAAGAACTAAGTGCAAATGCTTAGCATGCTCTTATCTGAATTTGGAAAATACCAGAATGTCATCAGTAAAGATGACTATGAACTAGTCTAGATAAGGTTAGAAAATTTGATGAATTAAGTCCATGAATGCGGATGGGGCATTAGTTAGTCCAAAGGGCATCACAACAAACTTGAAATGGCTGTATCGAGAATTGAAAGCTATTTTTGAAATATCTTTTTCTTTAATGTTTAATGGATAGTACCCTTATCTCAAATCTAGCTTCAAGAAGACTCTCGACCCTTATAGCAGATCAAACAACTCCTCTACATGGGGTAGGGGGTGCTTATTCTTGATTATGACTTTGTTCAACTCTCAGTAATCAATGCATATTCTTAGGGACCTATCCTTCTTTTTGATAAATAGTACTGGGGCCCCCCAAGGGGACGTGCTCGGTCTAATAAACCCCTTTTCCAATATTTGTGGGGTTGATTTTTCAATTCCTTAAGCTCCACAGGAGCTATTCGGTAAGGGGTCTTAGAGAAAGATGTGATTCCAGGGAGAATATGAATTACAAATTCTATCTCTCTATCTGGGGGTAACAAGTTTAATTCTTCTAAAAATACTTCTGAATAGTCCACTACCACTTCCACTTCTTCAATCTTAACTGTATCCTAAGGCTAGTTGATAAGGTGCGTCAAAAATATTTGCCCACATTTCCTTAAAATCCTTTTGGCCTCTATAGCAGATATAATAGGCACTGGGGAGGTATTATTTATGGGATGGCATGTAGGTACTGATGTTTTATCCTCGAGAGTGAGGCACTTGATGTAACAATTTATCTGTGCCTGATGTTTATATAGCCAATCCATGCCAAAGATCAAATCATATCCTTGTATAAGCATTTGTATAAGATCAGCTAGATATACCCTATCCTCAATCAAAATTGGGCAATCTTGATAGACTATATCTATTAGCCCTACACTTAAAGGTGTTTAAACCTCTATATGATATGCCATAACTTCAGGTTGTATACTTAATTGTTTAGACATATTAATAGATATAAAAGAGTGCGAAGCTCCGAGATCATACAAGGCATTTCTAATAATTCCTAAAATAAAAATCGTACCTTCAACCACATCAGAGGGATCGGACACTTCTTCTTCCATTATAGCATATGCTTGTGCTCGAACTTTGGCTTTCCACTAGATCTTGCAACTTGTTTCCCCTTGTTTGCAGGAGATGGCCTTCTTAGATTAAGGCAGCCCTTGATAAGGTGCTAATCACTGCCACAATTTATGCACTTGCCAAACTTTTTCTAACACTCTAACTCATCATGAGCCAACTTTCAACAAAACTCACATATCGTCGATGTTGGATTTGAAGCTCTACTAGTCTATAACTTTGGCTTCTTCTTTCTAGAATTGTTCAGCCCACTTGGTGGCAATATCCCTTTTCATCCTTTCTCTTCAATTTTTTTGATTTCCTTTAAATCTGCTTCCACCTTTAGTGCTTTACTTGCTGCACGCTTATAATTCGGGAGATCACAAAAGAGAAGGCCCCATCTTAGTTCGAGCCATAACCTTTCTACAAACTTTCAAACTTGCTTCCTTCATCTGCCAGTATGTGAGGTGCATATCAAATCAGTCGGCTAAAGGTAGCTTCATACTGACTGATTGTGGACGCCCTTTGGATTAACTCCATGAACTCTCTTTTCCTGGCATACTTGGTGACCTCCAATACATATTTTTTAATAAACTCTAGGGTGAATTTTTCCCAAGTATGCAGAGTTCCCTTTGCTTTCCACCTACGGTCAATCAATTGTCACCAATCATGTGAAGGATCGTCCAGTAGAAATGTGGCATATCATATCTTCTATTCATCTGAGTATCTCTGGGTTCTAAATATTATTTCTAAACTCTTGACCCATATCTTTGCTCTTCTATCATCAAGTTCCCCTAGGAACTTCAGGGGTTGCAACTGGAGGAATCAATCTAAAGCTAGATCCTCTACAGGCTCTTCAGCATTCCCTACTTAACTACCTTGTCCTTGCTATTGACAAAACTGCATGAACTGTTGCCACATTTGGAACATAGGCTCCATTAGCTGGCCTACACCTGGTTGGTTGACTTAAGGAGTTTGTGAAACCTCTTCCTCAGGCAGGGTTTGTGTAGGAACACGCTGTGTTGTTGCTCATGGATTGGGCGGCCTCTCCCTTCCCTACCGAGCTACTTGAGGCGATTCAGGTACATAAGAACCTTCATGGGATGCCATTATTCCTCAAATTATCCTCAACTCTTTCTTAATTATTACTACCAAAATCACACTATAACATCTAAAGTTAGTGAAAAAAGTTATTTTTAATCTTAAAGATAAAGTTATAAGAAATTGACAAATCAACCAAGTTCAAACAATGACGATCAAATCATTAAAGGTTAACTAATCTTATCACCACTCTTACCTAACTCATCTCATATAAACAATCAAGGTTTCCTCCTAAATCAAGTTCAAGGCACATATATGAAGGTGAAGTCTACAATTAGTCGACTATCTTAGATATAGGCCTTTATTTCCTATAGACTTATCACGTATCCTACTAATACCTATTTACTTAGGTCATCGACAAACTTAGGCTTTGATACCTCCTCTGTGGCACCCTCTCTCAGGGCATCACCCTAAGTAGAGGAGCCACCAATTCAAGTTTGAAATCTATTCAATTGATAACTAGAAAACTTGAAGTTTAACTATCTCAAGTTAAACAGGCACACATAAACATGATACATTTAACCTAAATATCTTAAGTTCATACAACATTCACATCGTATCTTTTAATCAAGGTCTCGATTAGGTGGAGACTATATATACAACCATACACCTAATCTACGACAAAATGATTTCAGCCTAAAATGTGATCCTTTACTTTTTCTCCTTAGCATGTATGGAAAATAAAGATAATGAGGAGGCTGAGTCTTAAGGACTCAGTAAGGGATTACATAATAGAAATTAGAGAGAGAGATGAACTAGAATAACAAAATGACAAGATCTTTTAATTACAATTCAGGCAATCAATTTAAGACTATCAAGGATCAATTTTTAAACTTGAAAGAGCACAAACATATAAACATTTAGTGAACCTGTTGGCATCCTTCCTCATTTCTCATTGATTAATTCAAGATAACAATGAATAACAATTAATTTGAGCTCAAGCACTTTTCCTTATCTTTTCATTTGCTCAAGCACACAGCTCGGTATGTAACAATCACTTATATGGCATAGTCGACTGTATACTAGATCTTGCCACTCACAATTTACTATTTCCAACTACCCGTAAGTTGGGATATTAGGTGGGTACTAGCCGGAAGACCTGTCACTATCGGTCCTTTCTATCTGATCGTCTTTTCGGACCTAACCCTAGGCCCATTCCTCCCCATGGCATCCCTTCAGGTGATAACTTCCTAAGGGTGTCCCCACGGGTGGCATGAAATAATACCAACAGATAACAATTCATTTTCAAGCAATAACAAACACAATATTCAATAATTGCCGACAAGGCCTATTCCAATAATAAGATACATGAATAGTTAAGAGAACTATCAATACGATTAGGTTTACCAGACCATTTTAATATAGCGTTTTCATTCATCAAGATCAAAAGGGGTGATTTGGCAAGGTTGAGGTATGAGGGATAGAATCTAACGACATAAAGAGTGTTCCGGGCACCAGAACAACAAAATAGATTCAATGTCAAATTGCAAATAACATTTTGAATTTTCAAATAAATAGAGTATGGAATAGAAAGAAAAGACCTACACAAGGGTGTATCATAGTCACAGGCAGATAGAAAGGTGCCAGAAAGTTAGACCCTCATAAGGTTCCAACAAGCACGAATAAGCTTATACAAGCAAGAACCTAGAATGAGAGAACCTCACCTCTAAAAGCCTCAGAAGGTAGCTATAGTCAATGACCTACTAATTCGTACTTTCTTACTCCTCATCACCTAACCATGAAAGTGATTCACTTATTAATCCATATTCAACCAGAACAACCTTAAAAAATCATAAATTGCTATGTACTATCTGTATAAGATTAATAACTACCCAATCAGTTTCGTATTAGAATTTGCCTAGAATTATTATCTAGAAAATACACTAATAAGGCTACCAACTTAATGTAATTTACAAGGTTTTTAATGATACAAGCTATACGTATAATCAATTAAATTTCATATCAATATTCTAAGTAGTAATAATACGCCGATTAATTCAATAATCCAATTATTATCATTAAGGTCTAATTTTCTAAATTTATGATTTTTCTAACTCAATTAACTCAATAATTTCCCAATTATCATATTTAATAAAATTCTAGGGCCTAAAAATCCAACATTATTCATGCATTAATCATTTCACTACCTAATACAAGTTGGAATTATTTATTTGAAAAGTGAATGAAATGTATAAAAGTCCTAATCTCAAAATTGATCCTTTTATCCAAAAACATGCAATCAAGACCTCAAAATTGTAAATTGATCGCACCACCACGACCACCCCATCAAGCAAGAGTTTCTAACTCTTGACCATTATCACCCTGTTGTCGCCATCTGCCGATGCTGGAAAATGTCAGAACCACCACTATTTGCTTCCTTTATTTCTCCTAATTCCAATGGTGCCTTTAGTTTTCAAATTTGAGGTCAAGAAGGCCCTCAACCGTAGCTCAAAAGTTTCAATTTTACCTTATCATCACCGTGCTGCAGTGGCTGTTTGCACCACCACCGTTGCTCCGATCACTCATGGAAAGCCACCAGCTTGTTCTTTGCACCAAGGGATTTCAAAACCACCATTTAGATCATCCATGAGACACCTTTTCGCTAGTGTTTGTGAGGTCAACTTTTGGTTTCTCAAAGCTATGAACATATTGGTGTTGGGTTTGTGTTGGTGTGGTGATGGTGTTGCTGGGGTTGGTAAGGAAAAATAGTTGATGAGGCTGGGTGGATAAAAAGCTACTAGAAATGGTGGCCAGTGTTGGAGTGAAGAGAGAAATGAAAGAGATGGTACAGTGAGGTGAAGAAATGGTGAAGATGAAATGGTGAGGTGGTGACACGTCTTACCTCATGCAATTTTTTTTTCAAACAAAATTCAATTTTTAAAAATTAACATTTGGTCCCTAATTTATCAAATGGTTGAATTAAGTCTTTTAGTTAATTAAAATATCAACTTGACCTAGTTGACTAAAAGGATTTCATGCAATCCCTGGATTTAAATTTTTGTTCAATTAAGTTTTTCAAAAATTACAAATTGACCCCAAAATTTTAAATTAAATAATAATAATATAAGGAATAATTAAATTCCACAAAATTAAAATAATAAAATTTAAATTCTATAAATTGTAAAAAATTTTGGGTGTTACAACATCATACATATGAAATGTATTTATATGTTCCAAGCTTTTAATCACTCAATTTTAAAGCTTTAAATTTAATTTTAGTTCACCATTTTGAAAAGTAATATTTAATTTTACTAATTTCTTGAAAATTTTTATGATATTTTTATATCTCTATTGTTATTTTTAATTACATTTACAATTCAACAATTATATTAATATATATAGCAATTTTAAAGATTCGTGCATAGCATAGGAATAATGCTAGTTTTTAAATATTTCAAAACATCACATTATTCAAGGTACATTACTCAAATATATAGTATACTAGTATATACAATTTTTTATCTAGATATATGTGTGTGTGTATATATATATATATATATTAAGTAAGGATGTAATAGAAATAATAGTAAAAATAAAAATTCAATATCGAAGACATTCTTATATGAACATGCAAAATATTTGAAAATAGTATTTCAAATGAATATATAAAATATAATAATTGAAATAAATAATACTACATGCTGATGTTTTTAAGTAATATAAAAATTGCAATTCTAGTTGGCCATAAAACTTTAATTTTAAATAAATATTGATAAAATATTTAAATTTTTAGATGAGTATCTATTAATTCAAAATGAAAACAAAACAAAACCAATATAAAGATGTGTTATAAAACAAGAATAAAAAAAAAATTATGGAGTAAACTTTAAATTAAAAAGAAAAAAAGAAACATCATTATGTTGTGCTAATTGTGAAAAATTGTCACACTCCAAAATCAAACATTACAATCTAGCCTCAAGGTGTGAAACTAAATCCCAAATATATGATATTAACAATCTAAAATCATAAAGTTAGACAAGATCTTAAATAAATTCAATGCTAGTCTAACAACCTAAAAACTCGAAGTGCCATTACGTAACCTCAACTAAAACAAATAGAATCCATAATAAATAAAATAGAAATAATAAGTTTAGGAAAATATAGTAGTCTAGCGGCAAAAAATCTAATATAAAACGTAAATCTTAATTCTTCTCATACGCAGGATTCACCTCCTCACTAACGTTAGGATCTAGGTTAGCCATAAGGAAGTTAAAAAAGAAAAAGAGTGTCAGTAAAAGACTCAGTAAATACCAAGTGTGTGCAATGTGAATTTATGAATTTAACATGATTTGTTCAGTGAAAATATTTGAGAAAAACATAAGAAATTATTAAATAGTCAAGCAGTAACAAGTCTAGGATTTAATAATTTCCTAGACTATCAACTTAAATGCAATGATCAGACAATATTTGCTATAGTTAGTCAACCTTATGACTCCTACCATTTCAATCCATCATCACTTTAGGTAAGGTACGACGTTCCCAAAATAGAGTCCAAGTGTACTTGAGAATTCTTACAACCCACCTCAGCTACATGCGGCTTTTAATATGCACTGGGGGGATTAGGTTATGGGGGCTAGGGGTTTAACCAACAAGCTAGCTGCTACCATATGAAGTCCATCGCCCACCCAAACCAAGTTGAATTCAACCAACAGTAACAGTAACAGTAACAGTAGCCGTAGCAGTAGCAATAACAGCAACAGTTGATCATTGAATTTAATTACTAGTCTAGAAGCATCAAAATCATAAAGTACATGTTTTCTTTTATTGTGAAACAAAATAAATCATTTTTATGCATAGTGGAATACAATTACAGTGCAAGATAAGCTAAAAATAAGTTACAAACAAATTATACAATAGCATATATTCTTCTGGGGGTGGTTTCAAAACATAACATATATAGTATTTATAGGTTTTGGCACTCACATTCAAGATTAGTTGTAGAAGTCAATCCTATCTTAGTGCCAATCAACTCAATTTGTTGAGTTACCTAATTCATTTAATAAACACATTAATTACTAATTTAAATGACTAGCAAGATAAAATTTACTTAGAACTAGCCTTATGGGTGCCTTAGGCTTGTAGTACTTTGAAACCAACAATTCTAATTGGTACTAAAATAATTTTGCTATATGTATTTCTCATTTAAAATTCATTCAAAATTCCAAAATTATAAGTTAGAAATTAACCTAAATAAATTCTAGAATTCAATAGTAAATAAATCCTAAAATTCATGCTAAAATACTTATATATATTCTGTCAGACATAATAAATTCATACATATATACATATATATATATATATTCTACCATACACATACATATATACTTTGTCATATCAATTTCCTTACAAATAATTATATAACTATTTATTCAATTGTACTTAAATCAACAATTGTGGTTCAATCGAACACTAACCAATTTGCCATTCAAAATTACTCTTTCCAATTTCATTGTTGATCTACAATTGTAGCTAACATTTTTTATCTAACAGGAAAACAAATTCAACACTAACTGGAAGGTGAAGAAAATGGATTCATAAGAAATAACACTATGCACACACACCAACGAAATTCCATGAAAAGGGATAATAAGCTGTTCACCCACTATTCCATCAAACAAGTTTTCCTCTCATGGTAAAGCATTAATTTAAGATTCTCTATCAATAATTAAAATGGTTACAACAATTTCCTAACTCTTAGAGTTACCTGATGTATCAGTTTTTCCATGTGATTCCGGTCTCAATTTTTCTTCTCCAATTCTGCCGTTCTCCTTTTTCTTTTCTTTTTCTTTTTCTCTTTCTTCCGTTCTTCTCTCCCTGCCCCTTCCCCTTCCCCCTTTCCTTTTTTTTTTTTTTGTAAATTGATTATATGACTAGGGTTTTTAAGTGTAGGACATATATCTTTATGTGTACCTAAAAGAAGTAATTGAGTTCAATTAGGTCTCTCATTATTAATTCCTAATAACTATATTATATTAATTTAAGAAAATTATAACTTATTTTTCCAAAAATTAACTTATCTCATATATATATTATAATAATTTATGGCCTTAAATAGTAATTCTCACTATTTAATCTCGTACTAAAAATATAAATATGTGTGTGTATACACATATATCATCTTCAAATTGACATAGCAAATAAATAAAATTAAAAGAAGTTAAGAGCAAATGTAGGATAAAATAAAATGATTAATTAAATATGAAAAAAAAAATAATTCTAAGGTATTATTATTTTAATTTAAATAATAGATAAAATATAATAAGGTAAAGTAATAAATTAAATATGAAATAAAATTGTGGGGCATCACATTCCACTCCCTTAATAGAATTTGGTCCCCAAATTCTGACTTGAGTTAGTGAACAGTTTTGGGCAAGATTTTTGTATTTCCTCCTTGCTTCTGCACATCACCTCCTCTATACAATGGTTTCTTAGAGAATCTTTAATAACAGGATCTCTCAGCGCGTAACTTTTGCATTTTGTAATCTAGAATTTGGATTGATCTCTTCATCCATCAAATCTTTTTGAAGTGATAAATTCTCATGCTGAAATATATGTGAGGGGTTTACGTAAAACTTCTTTAGTTGTGATATATGGAATATAGTAGTACCCTATAATGTTTGGTGGTAGATGAATTCGATAAGCTACTGCTCCAATTCTCTCCATTATTTCAAAAGACCAACATACTGAGAGTTCAACTTTCCTCATCAATTCCATCATCTACTTAGCTTTAAGTAATGAATTGGATATTTTTGCGACTACATATCCAATTTTCTTGAGGCATAGGCTCATTTTGCATCATAACATTTTCCAAGCCTTTTTTAAAAGCATCGGCGTATACCACAAGGTTCTTAGTATCCTCAAATAGGGCTAGCATTGTTACCAAAATTAATCTTTTCTTCAACGTTTGAAAACTAAGCTCATATTTATCAGCGCACTTCATGGTGTCTTTTTCTAAGTTAGCCCAAACAACGGGGCTGCTATTTTTGAGAAATCTTGTACCAAATCCCTTGTAATATCCTGTCAATCCCAAGAAACTTCTCACTTTAGTCACCATTTCTTGCCCCTCCATTCTAGTATCATTTCAATTTTTGGATAGACCAACTGAGATCCCATCTCTAGAAATGACATTACCCACAAAGGTTGCTCTATCAAGCTATGATATATTCTCAAAGAGTTTGCAGTACTATCCTCAAGTGTTTCTTCGTAAGCTTTTTCATTCTTTGAATTAACTAAATCATTATCAATGAAAACAACTATGAGTTGATCTAAATATAACCTAAACACATGGTGTATTAAATCCATAAATGCAATAGTGTATTAGTCAACCCAAATGGTATTACCACAAACTCAAGTGACCATGTCAAAACTTTGATCCTATCTCGAGATCCTTATAATTGATCAAAGGGTTCCTCTATTTTGTGCAAGGGGTATTCATTCTTAATCATAACATTATTGAAGCCCAATAGTCTATACATATCCTTAAAGTCCCATAATTTATCTTTACAAAGAAACACTAAGTTCCTAAAGAAATGGAATTGGTCAAATAAACTTACTTTCAATTAGTTCCTGTAACTATACCTTAAGTTCTACTAGTGCCATCATATATAATGCCTTAAATATTGGAATTTATTCCTAGAAAGACCTCAATGGAAACTTTCTTTTCACGATCTTGGTGTAGCAAAGTGAATTCCTCAGAAAAATTTACAACCATTAGTACTCTATTGATCTTAACATTATCTTTTAGTTTATTAATCAAGTAGACTAAATATCTTTCTCACCCTTTCTAATTAGTGCCTTTCTTGCTTGGGTTGTTAAAATCAATGTCATTCTGGTTGGTTTTTGTTCTCCATTTAGCACTATTATCAGTTTGCCAGGCTCTCACAAACTAACCATTTCAGAACATCAACCAAGTTGTGTGTGGTACGTATATATCCCCAAGCTAGCATCAAAGCCTTCTATAGGCAGTAAAATTAAGTTTATAGGGAAATTTTTACCACCTATATATTTGCCACAAGTTTTACCAAACCAACTTGTCAGTATGCTTGAACCCATAAGAGCATTCACTTCCAAGTCTTATGATAATTTGTCCTACATTAAGATTCCTCATGTTTAGTGTATCTAGTCTAATTAAATATTATGTCCTATTTTTTCTAGCGGTGACTGATTCTGAGTCTCCAACTAGTATGAATTTATCTAAAGCTTGCTTGTTCATTCTTGGATTGATTTCACAAAGCATTAACTGGGGATCTTCCACGACAAACTCCAGGTCTATGATCCATTTTAGAATAATCTGATTTCTATCACTAAATTTATAACTAGTCAAATGTAAAATGAAAATAAGCACCTAATTTCAAAGGAACCTAGTATTACACACTGATATATAAGTTCAATTAATTAATTAATTTAATTTTAATTTATCATCTTATCTATTAATTTTTCATTTAGCATATAATAGTAGATTGCAACTAGAACTATATCAGTCACTTTTGCTAACCCTAATTGTAAGAGATGAGGCATCTCAATAATGTACTAATTTAGGTGTATTTTGACTTACCATCTTACTGTACAAAATCAACATAATCCTAGGTTGGCAATGAAAAGAAAAAAATATGATAGTACTCTAAATAGTTGTTTTAAAGGAAGATAGCTAAGGATTCACAATTCTTAAGGAGAGAAAAACTATTAAATCCTAAAGTGTTTTCAATCTAAGTCTCATAGTATATCATGAATCATATCATCAAGTACCAAAATGTTGAATTGTATCAGTTGGCTCACCTAATAACTGTAACACCCTGAATTTTTATGATTTATAGAATTTAAATTTTATTATTTTTAATTTTGTGGAATTTAAAATTTTTGGGACCAATTTTTTGTTTTCAAAAAAC
The DNA here is from genome assembly GCA_014898725.1 of Jacaranda copaia. NCBI lineage: Eukaryota > Viridiplantae > Streptophyta > Magnoliopsida > Lamiales > Bignoniaceae > Jacaranda > Jacaranda copaia. Next base: position 1,268,060 of record JACGDI010005359.1, read on the forward strand.
CTAATTGAACAAAATTTAAAATCTAAGGCTTGCATGAAATCCCTTTAGTCAACTGGGGTCAAGATGATATTTTAATTAACTAAAAGACTTAATTGAACAATTTGCTAAATTAGGGACTAAATGTTAAATTCATAAAAATTGAATTTTGCTAATATATATATATATATATATATTGCATGAGGAAGGAAGTGTCACCACCTCACCATTTCATCTTCACCATTTCTTCACCATCCCACCATCTCTGTCAATTCTCTCTTCACTCCAACACCAGCCACCATTTCCAGTAGCTCTTTCTTTATCTAACCTCATCAAATGTTCTTCCTCATCAACCCCAGCAACACCATCACAACACCATCACAACACCAACATAAACCCAGCACCAAGATTTTCACAGTTTTGAGGAAGCAAAAGTTGACCTCAAAATCACAGTGAGGATATGTTCGATAGACAATCCGTACGATAGTTTTGAAAGCCCTTGGTGCGGAGAACAATCTGGTAGTTTTGCATGAGTGATCGGAGCAGCAGTGGCAGCGAAAATGACCATTATAGATGTGGTGGCAATAAGCAAAAACTAAAATTTTCAAGCCACAATTGAGGGCCTTCCTGACCTCAAATTTGAAAACTAAAGGCACCATTGGACTCAGGAAGAAGAAAGGAAGCTAATGGTGGTGGTCTTGACATTTTTCGGTGACAGCAAATGACGGCAGTGCGGGAGCAGAAACTCCTGCTGATCGTGGTGGTCATGGTGGTGCAATCAGTTAATGATTTTGAGGTCTTGATTGTGTGTTTTTAGGTTAAAAAATTAGTTTTGAGATTAAGGCTTTTATACATTTCATTCACTTATAACTCTTGTACCTTCGAATAAAAAAATTATAATTTGTACTAGGTAGTGAAATGATTAATGCATGGATAATGTTGGATTTTTAGGCCCTAGAATTATGTTAAATATGATAATTGGAAAATTATTGAGTTAATTGAGTTAGAAAAACCATAAATTTAGAAAATTAGACCATAATGATAATAATTGGATTATTGAGTTAATTAGCGTATTATTCCTGCTTAGAATATTGATATGAAATTTAATTGATTATACTTATTACTTGTATTGTTAAAAACCTTGTAAATTATATTAAGTTCGTAGCTTATTAGTGTATTTTCTAGACGATAATTCTAGGCGAATTTTAATACTGAATTGATTGGGTAGTTATCTTGTATAGATAGTACATAGCGATTTATGATTTTTGAAGGTCGTTCTGGTTGAATATGGATTTTAATAAGTGAATCACTTTTGTGGTTAGGTGACGAAGAGTAGGAAACTATGGATTAGTAGGCCACTGACTATAGCTACCTTCTAAGGCTTTTAAAGGTGAGGTTTTCTCGTTTAGGTTATTGCTTTGTTAAGCTCATTCGTAATTTGTTGCACCATTGTGAGGTTCTCCCACTTTGGGTTCTTGCTTGTATAAGTTTATTCGTGCTTGTTGGAAACCCCTATGAGGGTTTGAAGTTTGGCACCTTTCTACTGTATGTGATTGTAATACGCCCCTATGTAGGTTCTCTCTTTCTGTTTTGTATTTTGTTTGTTGAAAGTTTGAAATGTTATTTTCTATTTGATTTGTGGACCTTATGAGGATTATTCTTTGACATTGAATCTATTTTTTTGTTCTGGTGCTTAGAATTTTCTTCATATTGTCAGATTCTATCCTTTATAACCCAACCTTGTTGGCTCACCCCTTTTTGATCTTGATGAATGAAAAAGTTATATTAAAATAGTCTGGTAGACCTAATCATATTGATAGTTCTCCTGATTGTTCATGTATCTTGTTATTGGAATAGACCTTGCTAGCTATTATTGAATATCATGCTTGTTATTGCTTGAAAGTGAATTGTTGTTTGTTGGTATTATTTCGTGCCATCCATAGGGATGCATTTGGGAAGTTGCAACCCAAAGGGACACCACAGGAAGTTGGGCCCGAGGTTAGGTCCGAAAAGACAATCGGGTGGAACGGACCAATGGTGGCAAGTTTTTCGGCTAGTACCCACCTAAGATCCTAACTTACATGTACCTAGAAATAGTGAATTGTGAGTGGTGGGATCTAGCATGTGGTCGACCATGCCATATAAGTGATTGGTTACATGCTGAGTTGTGTGCTCGAGCAAATGGAGAGATAAGGGAAAATGCTTGTGCTTAAATGAATTGTTATTAATTGTTATCTTGAATTGATCGAGTAGCAATAAGGAAGGATGCCAACAGGTCCGCTAAATGTTTATATATCCGTGCTCTTTCAAGTTTAAAGATTGATTTTTGATAGTCTTGATTTGATTGTCTGAATTGTAATAAGAAGATCTTGTCATTTGTTATTCTAATTCACCTCTCTTTCCAATTTCTATCATGTAATCCCCTACTGAATCCTTAAGATTCACTCTCCTCGTTATCTTTATTTTCTAGACGGGTCAAGGTGAAAGAGCAAAGGATCATGTTTTAGACTGAAGTCATTTTGCAATAGATTAGGTGTATGGTTATATATATAGTCTCCACCTAATTGAAACCTTAGTTGAAAGATACGATGTGAATGTTGTATGAACTTGAGACTTTTAGGTTATATATATCATATTTATGGGTGCTTGTTATACTTGAGATGGTTAAATTTCAAGTTTTCTAGTTATCTTTTGAGTAGATTTCAAGTTTGAATTGGTGGCTCCTCCGCTTAGGGCAATGCCCCCAGAGAGGGTGCTATAATAACACTCTTTTACAACCTCGATATCATACCAAATTTGATCAATCTCTGCAATGTTTAAATCTAAACACTCAAATCAATTTTCAAAAGTTCTAAGCCCAAATTCCATAGTCTAAGTTCAAAATCCAGGCTCTAATGCCATTATGTCATGCCCAAAATGAAATCATACAGTCTAGTTTTGAGGCATGAAATTCAATCCCAAATATATGGTATAATAAAAGAAAATTATAACTTATTTTCCCAAAAATTAACTTATCTCATATGTTTGTATATATAAAATTATTTATGACCTTAAATAGTAATTCTCACTATTTAATCTAGTGCTAAATATATATTTTTGTATACACATATATCATCTTCTAATTGACATAGCAAATAAATAAAATTAAAAGAAGTTAAGAGTAAATGTAGGATGAAATAAAATAATTAATTAAATATAAAAAATAATTCTAAGGCATTATATTTTTTTAATTTAAAAAATAAATAAAATGAAATAAGGTAAACTAATTAATTAAATATGAAATAAAATTGCGGGGCATTACAAAATGGTCTTATAATTAAAAATATAGAATTACATTATGAATAATGTAGAAATAAAATGTGAAAATAATAATAATTGTAGAATAACAAAGTAAATAAACAACCAACGAAAAATTTTCAATTGAATTAAAAAAGTTAAAATTTTAAGAATTTGACATTTGGGCAAAATTACACAATTAGATAAACACAGAACTGTGCTATATATAATACTAGCATTATCCCCGTGCACGAATTTTTCAAAAATAATATATATTAATATAATTATTGAATTATAGATATAATTAAAAATAACAATATAAAAAAATTTCAATAAAGGGTCAAGTAATGAGTAAAATTAAATATAACCCCAATATATCAAAATTTAGTATTTAGAAGCTTCGACCATATAAAGATATCAAAGAATATGAAATCTTGTATACATGATGTCATGAAAAATTAATTTCAATATTATCTAGTAAGAAGGTAAAAACAAAAATCAAAACTTTCAAAGATAAAAGCCTATATATATGATTATATAATTTATTAAAAATGATTATGCAACCAAAAATTAATAAATATTTGCATTAAGATATAAAAAATATATGAGAAAGAGCACAAGATTGATGACTTAAAAATTGTTGGAATAAACTTAAAATTATAATACTTTAAGATTACTTTAAACTAAAAAAATGATGAGTATATATTAAGTTGAAACTTAAAATATAAAGAATTAGATAATGTTTAGGTTGTAAAAAAGTTAAAATATCTTATCTAATTCCAATTTTTTATTAAAAATCAGTTAAATCAAGATAAAACTATGATTGTAACGATAAAAGATCAAAAAAACCAAAATAAATCTATAAGATAATTATAAATTTAAAATCAATATTATAATATGGGTTAATAAGAAACTTTTTAATTTGACTCATAGTTTAGTTATCGAATAATTAAGTGAAGAAAAGGGTTTGACATTGGTAATACAAAGTTAAAATAATAGTAAATTGATGAAGGAATTATAAACTAAAAATTAATTTTACAATAAAAATTAATGAGAGGATATGAGGACGTAATTAGAATGTAAAAAGAAAATATGAAAAAAAATAAATTATTATGTTTTTTTCTCAAGCTTTGTATAAATGTAATTCAATCTTCATATTATATTGTGCAAATAAAGGGAGAAAAGGTAAATACCAAAAGAATTCTTTTGTTATTAACCTTTCAAGCAAATCAAATTTTTAAAAAAAAATAAAATTAGGTATATATTTTGATGGATTAAATTATACTCGGTGTTATAAACTTAAAAAATTAACAAGTTCATTTTCTATTGATACAACTATCCCATAATTTTTTTCAAATAGATCAAGAAAGATTTAAAAATATATACTAATGAGGTAGTCCATAAATTTTTTAAGAAGTGTTAACTATATATATTTATAAATGCATAATTACACATATATGAATAAAAAAAATAAATGACATACTTTTAAAATTATAAATATTCAAAAACTTAAAAAAATTTCAAAAATATTAAAACCAAAATATATATTAGATCTTATAAAATTATAAATTAGATAAATAAAAAATGTGAAAATAAAATATAAAATTTTACAAATAAATTGTTACATGATTCAAAGAATGAGAAAAAAGATATTAAATGAATAACAATTAAATGACATATTCTATCAATGGTTGAAGAGAAAAATGTAACGAATAAAAATGAAAAAAATTTAAAAACTATTAAGAACAAATAACATATCTCATCTAGTAAAATTATAAAATTAAATGAATAAAAAAGAATTTAAGAATACAAATTAAAATTAAATAAATAAATTGATAATTTAAACTAAGTAATAAACAAAAGGATATAAAAGTCTATATATCTAATAACAAATAAAAGTTAGCTGATAGACTTTATTTATAATTGAAAAGAAAATTATAGGCATTAAATCCAAAAAATCATATTCATCATGTAAAATATCTAAATTAAACAAACTAAAACGAAATAAAGAAAGTGAACAATAAAATCAAGGAAACATTAAATAATCTAAAGAATGAAATAATGACACACACAAACAGATAGATGGAAAATATGCTAGAAATTGATAATGTTACTGAAATGACTTTAGAAATACTCTATATATAGTGGAATAGATATAAAATAGTTATTAGAGATAAGAGAAAAATTATGAAAAAATTATTAAACTATAGGGTTCAAATAATCAAGAAATATTTCATATATTGAGAGTAGAGATTTTGCAAATAAAATGCAATCATTTTGGTGTTATAGATAAATACAAAATGATTTACTCCAATTAAAAAATTTTAAAAATCTAGATATCTTTAAATTGAATAAAAAATATCCAAAATTAATAATCAACAACCAACAAATTTTTTTAATTAAATTAAAAAAAACTCAATATTCTAAGAATTCAAAATTCGGTCAAAATTACATAATTACATGTCCCACACGTTGTGCTATATATAATAACTAGCATGTCCCCGGTGCGATGTACTGAAAATAATTATATGATTGAAATATTATTTTATAATAATATTAATTTTACTTCATATGATTAAAACATGAATTGTAATTACTTTTAGCATTTAATGAAAGAAAATCTATTACTAATTAAATAAGATAATATAAATATTTCAATTAAAAATATTATGTTTGAAGATAATTCTTACTCAAATAAGTTGTAGATTATCAAGAATTGCTCACTCTAAGTTTATAAATTATACAAAAATTTATAAAATGATAAAATGTTAAAAAATAAATAAAAATTAAGAAAATAAAAAATAGCACAAAATATTTTACTAAATTCGCCTTTGAAATTAGATATATGTATATTTATACATCCATATTTTGATATGATAAATAAGCAAATAATTTCTTTTCTAATATAAAGCTTTTTTGTTTGATTTCTTAATAATGTGGAAGTTATAGTTACAATTTTCATGACATTTGAGAAATTTAAATGTTAAATATTTTTTTGTTAGAGTAAATATATAATCTCTTTGTACTTTATCTATGAAAATAACTTACATTAGATTATTAATTATTTGATAACTAACTCAAGAAGTAGTTTGTAACTTACAATTTTTATAAGTTAAAATATCTCTTGATATTTTATATAACTTTGATTAGTAAAATTTATTTATTTTTTATTTATATATGTAGTTATTTTATTATATTTAAAATTATCAATTAACATATATTATGTTCATGAATGGAATAACAAGTAAATTTTCAATATTTAGTTTAAAATAAACTATCAATCTGTCATATGTTTGTTTTATAATTAGAATATAAAAATTATGAATGATTAAATGGATACTTACTTTTAGTCAAAAAAAAAATTCTGATCTCACATAATTAATCCATTCACAAAATATTTTTATGAATTATTATAAGTAAAAATATTAAAATAAATGTATGGATATAATTATAAATTAGTGTAATTAAATATAGGAAAAATGTCAAATTTGATATCATTTTCTATTTAAGTGGTCATTTATCAAATTTCTAAAAATTTGCAACTATGTCGACTATATATATGTCTCATGCAAAAGAGTTTATTTCAAATAATTGAAATTGAGTTTTCTATTATTATATAGCTAAAAATGTAAAATGATTTAAATAAATAACATAAAAATAAACTTTAGACTTTATAATTGCCATAGGAAGTAATTGTTTATATTCAAAATAAATTCTTAAATGAAATTATTTTTTATTTTTTATACATATAATTTTATCTAAAAATATTTTATGTATATAAAAATATTATTATTAAAATAATTAAATTTTAAAGACTTTGATAAATTGAGGACTTGCATATCAATTATTTTGTAATTATTCATTTTTCAAACTTCTAACTCTTTAACAAAAAGAGATGATTTGATATTTTACACTAATATTTGTTTATCTTTTTCACAACCAACAAATAAGTTGTAAATATTTTTGAGTAAGTCACGATATTAAGAGAAAATTATGATTGTTAAGTATTTTAATTTTACTTTTGAAGTTGTATAGAAAATAATTATTAAATTACTAAATAAAATAATTTATTTGACCAAATAATTGAATACTTTTTATTTATTTATTAATTTTTTTATTAGAAATAATTGAATGTTATATTATTTAAACTTAAAATAATGTGATTGTAACTATAGAAATACAAAAAAGTTTATTAAATATGAAAATTTGGCTGTTGCTTCGAAAAAACTTAGTTATCATATATTTCTTGGGATAAATTTTAAGCCATTTGGATAAAAATGTATAATTAAATTAAGAATAAAAAAAATCTCCCTCTTTATGTGGTGCCCCACTTAGGATGACTCCTAAGTGGAGATGCCACCAAATCAAGATTGAAATATAACTCAAATTATAACTAGGGAAATTAGAATTTAACCAAACTCAAAAATCCAAAAGATCGCTTCATGGAGCGAAATATGTACAAACTAGGAGTCCTTACTTTAAATACAAACATTTACATAACATTCCTTAATTAACTGTCTCGATCAAGTGTAGTCTATATATACAATCATAACATCTAATCTATTACAAAATAGACTTCCAAATCAAAATATGAGAGCTCTTGTTTCTCATTTAGTCCTGTCTAGGAAAAATAAAAAATAACAAAGAGGGTAAGTTCTAATGACTTAGTGAGGGAAAAGAAAACAATGAGAGTCAAGGAAAAGCTATCTAGAAGCAATAATTAATAAACAAATTCGGTAACAAGCAAGATTTTTCAATACGAATCAATGATGCAACATAGCATGCATGATATCAAGTTCAACAAGTCGTTGGTCATTCTGACCTTATTATTCCCAAATCAAGCTATAATCATTAGTACCGGGCATCGATACAACATAAACAAGATTTCCCTATCGTTCCATTGCTTGAGCACTCTGCTTGGCGTGTAACAACTTGTCATGTGGCATTACTGACTACATGCTAGATCTCACCACTCATAGTTTGCTATCTCCAGCTACTTGTGAGTCAAGATCATAGGTGGATACTAGCCGAAAGATATGTCTCCATTGATCCAGTCTGCTTGGCCATCTTTTGAACTTAGCCTTAAGCCCAACCCTCACGGCGTCCCTCCAGGTGATAACTGCCTATGGCGTCCCATAGGTTGATAGGATATAATGCCAATAGATAAGAATTTAACTTTTAAAACCACAATCATAAATATAACAAGGTACAAATCTAGAACAATCAATATACATAGTACACTAGTTGGCAAGGCCATTTTGGGGTTACAAAGTAAGTGAAAAAAGAAAATACGGTAGAACATTAGATCAGTAGGATCTTTTTAACGACAAACACATTTATAAGAAGCTAACAATAAATACAAGGTTAGTTGGTAAGGCTATGGGGTACAACGGACAGAAAAATGAATAACATAATAAGCGTTTTGGAAACAAGCAATTCTTTTAACAAAAACAAAAATCAATGAAACATACCCTCACAGGGGTTTACGAACAAATACAAATAACATGGGGTATTCAAAACAATTGAGGATTTCAACAATTGAGGTTCATATTTTTCCCAAAAAAAAAAAAAAGCTATGATGAACCCTCATAAAGGTCTCTAAGGCAAAGACTAGAGTGGTAGGCCCTCACCTCATAGCTTCAAAAATGCAGTCATAGCCTACTGGTCTATAGTTTTTTACTTCTAGTCACCTAACCAAAGAACAAATTCACTATCAAAATCCTCATTTTGACCCTATAATCACAATTACATAAATAACATTCTAAAAGCGAAAATCACTTAATTAATATAGTAATAAGGGCTCAATCGACACTCTCGTTAGGGAATATGCTAATTATATTGTTAATACCGAATATTCACGAGATTCATATATTTGGTCCAATTAAGGGTTATAATTCACAATTACACAATTAACCTTATAAAGATACACAAAATGATAATAATAGCCCAAATGTCTTTAATAATCCCAAAGTTATCATAAAATAATACAAATCTAGGTCCACTAAGCACATCTACATATCCATGCATGCCTAATTCATGAGTCCAATACATATCTTCATATCAATGTGTATACAAGGTTTACATGAGTAAAGCTGATACAACATATATGCATATATATAACCCTGATCCAACTTTTACCTAGGATCTCCTTATCAAAACTTTGGATTCACAAACCACGAACACACACACGATCATCACGACAAGTTAAAGAATCTATCTCAGCAGCATCGCTGTGTAGCTATCACCATGAGCTATCGCCGAAGATACCAACTGACACCACTAGTTGATGCGTCTCAATACGTACAGTAAGATACCCAGATAAATTTTCCAATTTGCTATCAAATTGAGGTTCAATTGAAACTTTGATTGCTCAATCTACCACTCACCATTGTTGCTTATTTTATTGAATTTCACCGACTCCAATGGTCCAAACCAAAAACTAAAGACACCACAATGCTCCTTGAGTTGGAGGCTACAAAACCCTGCTTCCAACCACCAGTTTTTTGCCATCACAACCTTTACTCCATCACTCACCACCAAAGATCAATTTTAGGTCTCAATTTTTCAATGGCCCACCTGTTATCTTAGGTTGCATGTCAATTCAATAAGTTCCTAGCAAGGTAGAGAGTGTTTTGGTTGGGTTAGTTTGGGAGTTCTTGCCATCACCGGAGAAATCGTTGGAGGATGAGAGAAGGGGTGAGCGAGTGAGAATGAGAAACAAATGTGGGAAAATTTGTATTTAAAGGGAATTTTCAGATATCTTAAATTGGCCCCCTAGAATTTTTACTTTTGTTTTCGATTAAGTCCCCAAAAAATTAATTAGCTTCCAATCAACCCCTCAACTTTATTAGTGCCTAACATTAGCCTATTTGATCAAAATACTCCTATTTTGACCCACAAAGCTTTTAAGAGTTGTTCAACTAGGTTTTTCTCAAATTACGAATCAACACCAAAAATTTTCAAAATAAATAAATAATTAAAAATCATAAAAAGTAAAATAATGTTAAGGAAATTTTTACCAACCAAATAATTTCTAGGGGCGTTACACTCTAAATAAAAAATAAGTTAATATTTATTAGAGCTCATACTTATTATATAATTGATTACTTTGCATAATCATTTTGTAACACCCCTAAAATTTTCTTGATTATGTTTATTATCTTGTCATTATTTGAAATTTCATTAATTTATATTATTAATTATTTTAAGAATTTTATGGTTAAAATTATAATTTTTAAAAACTTAATGGTGCAAAGTTTTGAATAGTTTAGGGTTTGAAAGAGAAACCCTAAGTCAACTAAGGTCTAATCATAATTATTTCTAATGTCTCGGACTTGATTGCATAACTTAAAATCTGGAGGGACTAAATTGCAAATGGAAAGAATGAGATTGATAAATGGTAGCTAGCTTTTTTCTTCTTCATTTTCTTTCCTTTTTCTTCAACTCTTTCCTATTCTCTCTTTTCTCTTCTGAGACTAACTCGTAATGGCAAGCTTATGGCGACACCTCCCTCGACCAACCTACTACCATCAAAACACTTCTCACACCACCACCATCACTCCCACCCACACACCTACACACACATGGCGACAGAGTAACACTGGCGAAGGAGTTAAGAGAAACCCACCTTGTGGGTCTCTCAATTTTTGACGATCGGGAGGCCAAAACTTAACTTGGATAGATGGTTGGGAAGCCCTCAACTTAAGGAGTGCAATAGTAGTCTTGCATGGCGATTCTAACAATGCTAGTGCAGTGGTCGGAGAGTGGTAATGGAAAGAAAAATTGCTGATATTTGGGCTCGTTCAAGTGGCTATGGACCTCAAAACTCAAAACTAAAGGCGGCATTGGAATTCTCTCATCGAGAGGAACATTTCTACAGTAGTGTTACATTTTTTGGTTGTGGTGAACAATGGCCAGTGGTGGTGGCGGCAAAAAGATAGTGTCTTCTCCTCAACATGATGAATATTATGGTGTTATTGATTTGTGATTCTAGACCCTTAGTGGAGAAATTTGAATTAATGTTTGGTTGTAGCATGTTATATATACATGCATGCAATATGTTGTACCTTGCTTAGAACGAGCTTTTGAGACGATATGTGTACCTTTATGAATTGATTACCCATGCAAGAAGTATAGAGTTGGGAGATAAAAATTTGGACTTGAATTGTGTATAACGCTAAGTTGAACTTTATTACGATAACGAGGACTATTGTGAGTTAAATGGTGTTTGAGATGAAAATTTGACTAGAGATTAATGCTTATGATTGCTTAAGATTATGATGCCCTTGAATTTGTAGATAAGATGAGATAACTGTGGAATTATGCTATTGACAAGATGTTGGGTTAAAATAATGAAATGATATGGAATAGATGTGAGATTTTGTGTACTTGGGGAACACTAATGTTATAAGCTATTTTTTTCAAGTTGATAGTATTATTAAGCTTTAAATTATCATGTTAATTGGTTAATTGAAGATTCTTGAATTCTACAAGCATTGATATCATGTACTAGAAAATCAAACATGGGTTTTAACTATGATTTTACTACCTTTGCTAGGTAACTAAGAGGTGGAAACTAAGGATCAATGACTGCGACCTTTGATTGCATTTTTCTATGCTAACTGAGGTGATGGTCTGCTAATCTGGCACTTTTCTCTCTATGTTAAGTATGATGAGCCGTTGTGTGGTTTTCTATTTCCATACATACTTGAATTTATTTGAGATCTGATTTGTTATCTATTATCAATTTCTTGATTTGAACACCCTTGTGAGATTCTTCCACTTTAGGTTATTACTTGTTTAAGCTTACTCATTATTTATTGAAAACCCATGTGAGGGTTAATCTCATTTCCATTTCGTAACTACATCTTGATTATTTTACTCCATCAATTATTCAAGTTCTTAACTGTTATCTGATACTTATTTTGTAAAACCCTGTGAAGGTTATTACTTGTTTTCATTTTGGTGTCCAAAAATTTTATTTATGATGTTCGTATTCTGTTCCTTGTACCCCATAGCCTTGTTGGCTAACCTTGTATTACTTGTTAATTCATCTTGCACCCCGTAATGGCCTTACTGGCTAGTATATTATGTATGCTAATTATCCCAACTTGTAGGTTATTGTACTCTTGATTCTTTTTAATGTTCTATTCATTTAGTACTGTAAAACATGTGCCGAGTAAAGCTAAAGGCCACACTAGCAGACAAAGCATGTCCAATAGAGGGCTCTCTTGAATTTGTTCCCTCTAACATCTTTAGATTTCAGTACTTTGAACATTTCACATTGTATTTTGGAGTATTGTTGTGAAAGTGAAACTTATATGTGTAGGCATTACACTATATTAACCCATGGGATGCCATGGGTTGGATATCAGCCAGAGAGATGCCATGGGGGGAAGGGGGAATAGGCCTAGGGCTAGGTCTAGAAAAATGATTGAGCGGAGTAGACTGACGATGGTAAGTCTTTCAGCTAGTACCAACCTAAAATCCTAACTTATAGGTAGCTAGAGATAGTGAACTATGAGTAGTGAGATCTAAAATGTGGTCAACAATGCCATATAAGTAAGTCGTTACATGCTGAGCTTTGTGCTAGAGCAAATAGAGAGATAAAGAAAAGTGCTTGTGCTCAAATTAAATATAATTAAATGTTATTTGGAATTGATCAAGGAGCAATAAGGGAAGATGCCAACATGTTAGCTAATTGTTTACATGTTTCATGTTCTTTCAAGTTTAAATATTGATTCTTGATAGTTTTGATTTGAGCACCTAAATTGTAATCAAAAGATCTTGTTATTTGTTATTCCAGTTCATCACTCTTTCTAATTTCTATTATGTAATCCCTCACTGAGTCCTTAAGACTCACCCTCCTCATTATTTTTATTTTCCAGACAAGTCAAGGTGAAAGGGCAAATAATCATGTTTTGGGTTGAAGTCATTTTGTAATAGATTAGGTGTATGGTTGTATATATAGTTTCCACCTTATCGAGACCTTGGTTAAAAGATACGTTGTGAATGTTGTATGAACATAAAACTTTTGGGTTATATATATCATGTTTATGGGTACTTGTTTTACTTGAGACGATTAAATTTTAGGTTTCCTAGTTATTATTTGAATAGATTTCAAGCTTGAATTGGTAGCTTCTCATCTTATTATGATGCCCTGAGTGGGTGCCACAAAGGTGGTATTAAAGCCTAGGTTTTTCAAACAACCTAGGTGAATTGGTATTAGTAGGATATGTGACGAGTCTATACGAAATAAGGGCATATATCTAAGATGGTAGACTAGTTGTAGACTTCACCTTTGTACATAAGCTTTGAACTTATTTAGGAAGAAACCTCAATTTTTTGTATGAGTTGAGTTAGGCAAGGGCAGTGAATAAAGTTTGGGTGATGATAGAAGTTGTTGGCTAGCCTTTAAGGATTTGATCGCTATTATTTGAACTTAGTTGATTTGTCAATTTCTTATAACTTTATCTTTATGATTAAAAATAATTTTTTCATTAACTTTAGATGTCATTGGGTGATCTTGGCAACAAGAGTTTAGAAGGAGTTGAGAATGGTCTGAGAAAAATAATGGCATCCCACGAAGGTTTTTATGTACCTAAACCACCTCGAGCAGCAAAATGGGGAAGGGAGAGGCTACCCAGTCCATAGGCAATAACACAATGTGTTCCTAGACAAAGAGCATCAATTGAGTAGCAACTTTACATGAGAAAGAGATTTCACAGACTCCTCAAGTTAATCAACCAAGTACGAGCCAGTCAATAGAGCCCATGTTCCAAATGTGGCAATAGTTCATGCAGTTTTGTTAGTAGCAAGGACAAGGTAATCAAGCAGGGAATGCTGAAGAGCCTATCGAGGATCGAGCTTTGGATTGATTCCTCTGGTTGCAACCCTTGAAGTTCTTAGGGGAACCTGATGATAGAAAAGATGAAATATGGGTTAAAAGTTTAGAAAGGATATTTAGAACTCTGAGATACCCAGATAAATAGAAGATACAATATGCCACGTTTCTACTAGGTGATCCTACACACAATTGGTGGCAATTGATTGACTGTAGGTGGACTATAGAGGGAACTTTGCAGACTTGCGAAAACTTCACCCTGGAGTTTTTGGAAAAATATGTACTAGAGGTCAACAAGTATACTTGAGAAAGAGAGTTCATGGAGTTAATCCAAGGGGCATCCATAATTAGTTAGTATGAAGCTACCTTTAGCCGACTGATTCGATATGCACCTTATATACTAGCAAATGAGAGATGGTAAGTTTGAAAGTTTGTCGAAGGGTTATGACCCGAGCTTAGATGGCGCCTTCTATTTTGTGACCTCTTGACTTACAATCATGCAGTAAGTAAGGCACTAGAGGTGGAAACGGATTTGAGGGAGATCAAAAAGATTGAGGAGAAAGGATGAAAAAGGAGATTGCCACCAAGTGGGCTAAATAATTCTAGAAAGAAGAAGCCAAAGTTATAGACTGGTAGAGTTTCATAGCTAGCATCCAAGATGTGTAGATTTTGTGGAAAATTGGGCCATGATGAATCTAAATGTTGGATTAAATAAGGTAAATGTAGAGTTTGTAGCAATGATTAGCACCTATTCAAAGATTGCCCAAATTAAAAAAGGTTGGCTCCCACAAAAAAAGGGAAATAGGTTGCAAAATCTAATGGAAAGCCAAAGGTCTGAGCCCGAGCATATGCCAAAAGGAGAAAAAAAGTGCCCGACCCCTCTGATGTGGTTGAAGGTACAATTTCTACTTTTGGAATTATTGGAAATGCCTTGTATGATCCTGGAGCTTCACATTCTTTCATATATGCTAAAATATTTGAAAAGCTAAATATGCAACCTGAAGTTATGGCATATCACATATAAGTGCAAACACCCTTAGGAATAGGGTTAATAATGGATATAGTATATCAAAATTGCCTAATTTTGATTGAGGATAGGGTGTATTTAGTTGATATTATACAAATGCTTATACAAGTATATGATTTGATCCTTGGCATGGATTAGCTATATAAACATCAGGTACAAATAAACTGTTACACCAAGTACCTCACTCTCGGGGACAAAACATTAATACCTATATGCCATCCCACAAATAATATTTCCCTCGTACCTATTATATCTGCAATAGAGGTTAGAAAGATTTTAAGAAAAGGTGGGCAAGGATTTTTAGCATACTTTATCAACAAGCACTGAGATACAATTAAGATTGAAGAAGTGGAAATGGTAGCTAAGTATTCGAAGTATTTTTGGAAGAATTAAACTCATTACCCCTAAACAGAGATACATAATTTGTAATTCACACTTTCCTTAGGACTACACATTTCTCTAAGACCTTTTACCGAATGGCTCCTGTGAAGCTTAAGTAATTGAAGAATCAACTCCAAGAATAACTAGAAAAGGGGTTTATTAGACTGAGCACGTCCCCTTGGGGAGCCCCAGTACTATTTATCAAAAAGAATGATGGATCATTAAGAATGTGCATTGATTACCAAGAGTTGAACAAGGTCACAATCAAGAATAAGTACCCCCTACCCCATGTAGAGGAATTGTTCGATCTGCTTCAAGGGTTAAGAGTCATCTTGAAGCTAGATTTAAGACAAGGATACTATCAATTGAAGATCAAAGAAGAAGATATTCCTAAGACAACTTTCAATTATCGGTACCATTATTTCAAGTTTGTTGGGATGCCCTTTGGACTGACTAATGCACCAGCCACATTTATGCACTTAATGCATTGAGTTTTCAAACCTTATCTAGACCAGTTCATAGTCATCTTTATCGATGACATTCTGGTATTTTCCAAATCCAAAGAAGAGCATGCTAAGCAGTTGCACTTAGTTCTTAAAACTCTGAAAGACAATCGATTGTATGCCAAATTTAGCAAATGTGAGCTTTGGGTAAAACAGATGGCATTTTTGGGACATGTTATATTTGAAGATGGGATAGCAGTTGATCTCTCTAAGATAAAGGTGATAGTCAATTGGAAAAGACCCAAAATTGTAACGGAAGTCCATAGTTTCTTAGGACTTGTTGGCTTTTATTGAAGATTTGTGCAAGACTTTTCTAAAATAGCCAGCCCGTTGACTAAATTAACCTAAAAAGATTAGCTGTTTAACTAGAGTGATAATTGTGAGCGAGGTTTTTAGGAATTGAAGAACAAATTGATCATTGCTCTAATTTTGGCTCTTCCAGAAGAATTGGAAAGATTTATCGTGTATACCAATGCTTCTAAAGAAGGTCTTGGATGTGTGTTAATGCAGAAGAGATGAGTTATCAATTATGCATCTAGAAAATTAAAACCACATAAAGAGAATTACCCAACTCATTATTTGGAGTTGGCTACAATAATTTTTGCCCTGACCAAATGGAGACATTATCTTTATGGAGCTACATTTAAGGTGTACACTAATCATAAGAGCCTCAAGTATTCACACTCTCAAAATGACTTGAATATATGATAGCAAAGGTGGATGGAGTTTCTGGATGACTACGACTTCTCTATTATCTACCACTTTGGAAAAGCAAATGTGGTAACAAATATACTGAGTTGAAAGGCTGAAATAGCCCACATACTTAAAAGAGAAACACTAGAAAGTCCAAGAGTAGATGTTGTGATCAGAATGAAACAATGAGGTTGGATTGCAGTAGTAAGAGTGCAGCCTAAATGGCATGAGAAAATTCGACAAGCTCAAGATTGAGATGAATGGATGTTGAAACAGAAGGGGATGCTTGAGAATTCTGAAGAATTTAAATTCAGCCTCAATAACCAAGGTGCCCTTCTATACCATAAATGGAAATATGTGCAGGAAGGAATGAAAGAAAGATTGCTAAATAAGGTACACAAAATGAGATACACGATACATTCAAGAGGCACAAAGATGTACCAAAATCTTAAGAAATAATTCTGGTGGCATGGTATGAAGAAAGACGTTGCAGGCTATGTGCAGAAGTTAACTTGTCAACTAGTAAAGGCAGAACATCAATGACCATCAGGGTTGTTACAACCGCTCCCTATTCTTAATTGGAAATAGGAACAGGTCACAATAGATTTTGTAATCAGTCTGCCAATAGCTCAAGGAGGATATGATAGTATTCGGGTGATAATAGATTAACTGACCAAATCCGTACATTTCCTGTCTATTAAAACATATTATGATGTTGGGAAGTTAACAGAATTGTACAAAAAAGAGATAGTCTAATTGTATGGAATCCCTACTACTATTGTTTCAGACCGAGACCTAAAGTTTACTTCAAGATTGTGGAAGAGTCTACAGAAGCATTTGGGGACTTGACTGTGGTTCAATTCTACAGCTCATCAACAATCAGATAGGTAATTAGAAAAGGTTATCAAAATATTAGAAGATATGCTTTGGGTATGTGTTTTAGACTTTGAAGGAGGTTGGATTTGATATCTTCCTTTAATCGAGTTTGCTTATAATAACAGCTATCAGTCTACCATTCAAATGGCACCGTATGAAGCCTTGTATGGTAGGAAAAGCTGATCACTAGTACATTGGGACTTAGAGGACTACTGAGGTAGTATTAACAAGTCACCAAATACTATAAAACCTAAGCTAATTCAAGAAATTATTGAAAACGTACAGATGATTAAGTAGTGGATACAAGCAGCTCAGGATAGACAAAAAAATTACACAAATATGTGAAGGAAGGATTTAGAATTTGAAGTTGGTGACAAAGTATTTCTCAAGGTATCCCCAAGGAAAAGAATTAGAAGAATTGGTAAGGGCAAAAAGCTCAATCTGAGATATGTTAGGCCATACGAGATATGTGAAAGGATTAGGCTAATAGCTTACCATCTTGTGTTGCCACAAGAATTAGTGTAGATACATGATGTCTTCCATGTATCACAACTTCACAAGTATTACCCTGATCCTTCTCACAACATTTCACCTAAGTACATGTAGTTGAAGGGTAATTTGACATATGAAGAATAGCCAGTATGTATCCTAGATTAGCAATTCCAAGAACTCAAGAATCGAAAGATTGTCCAAGTGAAAATATTATAGCGCAACCACAATGTGGAAGAAGCAACGTGGGGGCAAGAAGATCTCATGTGCTAGCAATACCCTAAACTTTTCCAATATTCAAGTGAGAATCTGGGGACTAGATTCTTTCAAAGGGGGGAGTCTGTAACACCCCTAGAATTTTCTTGATTATATTTATTATCTTCTCATTATTTGAAATTTCATGAATTTATATTATTAATTATTTGAAGAAATTTTGTGGTTAAAATTATAATTTTTATAGACTTAATTGTGCAAAGTTTTGAATAGTTTGGGGTTTAAATGTGAAACCCTAAGTCAACTAAGGTCTAATTATAATTATTTCTAATGTCTTGGACTTGATTGTATAACTTAAAATTTGGAGGGACTAAATTACTAATGGAAAGAATGAGATTGATAAATGGCAGCAAGCTTTCTACTTCTTCATTTCCCTTTATTTTTCTTCAACTCTTTCCTTTCTCTCTTTTTTCCACCGAGACCAACTTTTCATAGTGAGCTAATGGTGACACCTCTCTCAACCAACCAACTACCATCAAACCACTTCGCACACCACCACCTTCACTACTAGCCACACACACACACCAACGAAAGAGTTGAGAGAAACCCACCTTGCGGGTCTCTCAATTTTTGATAATTGGGAGGTTGAAACTTAGCTCTGGATAGACAATTAGGAAGCCCTCAGCTTAAGGAGTGTAACGGTAATCTTGCATGGTGGTTTTGACAGCAGCAGTGTAATGATCGAAGAGCAGTGGTAGGAAGAAAAATTACAACTATTTTGGCTCGTTCCGACAGCTATGGACCTTAAAACTCAAAATTGAATGCGGTATTAGAATCCTCTCATTGAGAAAAATATTTCTGTAGTATTGTTACATTTTTTGGCGACGGTTGTGAAAAGACAACATATTCTCCTTGACACAACGAATACTATGGTGTTATTGATTTGTAATTCTGAACCCTCAATGGTGAAATTTGAATTAATGTTCAATTGTAGCATGTTATATATATACATGCATGCAATATATTGTACCTTGCTTAGAACGAGCCTTTGAGATGATGTGTACCTGTATGAATTGATTACCATGTAGGAAGTATGGAATTAGGAGATAAGAACTTTGGACTTGAATTATGTATAATGCTAAGCTGAACTTAATTATGATAATGAGGACTATTATGAGTTAAATGGTATTTGAGATGAAAATTTGACTAGAGATTAATGCTTTTATGTATTGCTTAAGATTATGATGCCCTTGATTTTGTATATAAGACGAGGTAACCGTAGAATTATGCTATTTACAAGATGTTGGGTTAAAATAATGAAATGATATGGAACGGATGTGAGAATTTCATGTACTTGGGGAACACTACTGTTATAAACTATTTGCTGAGTTGATAGAATTATTAAGCTTTAAATAATCATGTCAATAGGTTAATTGGAGATTCTTGAATTCTATAAGCATTGATATTATGTACTAGAAAGTCAAATATAGGTTTTGACTATGATTTTACTACCTTGGCTAGGTGGCAAAGTGGTGGAAACTAAGGATCAGTGACTGCAACCTTTGATTGCATTTTTCTACACTAACTAAGGTGAGGGTCTACCAATCTAGCACTTTTCTCTCTATTTTTTAATTGTGATGAGCCCCTGTGTGGGTTTTCTATTTCTATACATACTTGAATTTGTTTAAGATCTTATTTGTTATCTGTTATCGATTTCTTGATTTGAACAACCCTGTGAGGTTTTCCCACTTTGGGTTATTGCTTGTTTAAGCTTACTCATTATTTATTGAAAACCCCTGTGAGGGTTATTCTCGTTTCTATTTCATAACTGCATTTTGGTTATTGTACTCCGTCAATTGTTTGAGTTCTAAATTATTATCTGTTACTTATTTCATAAACCCCTGTGAGGGTTATTGCTTGTTTCTATTTTGGTGTCCAGAACTTTTATTTATGATGTTCGTATTCTGTTCCTTGTACCCTACAGTCTTGTTGGCTGACCTCGTATTATCTGTTAATTCATCGTGCAACCCGTAATGGCCTTACTGGCTAATATATTATGTATGCTAATTATCCTAACTTGTACCTTATTGTACTCTTGACTCTTTTTAATGTTCTATTCGTTCAGTTCTATAAAACATATGCTAGGCAGAGTAAAGGGCCACACTAGCAAACAAAGCATGTCTAATGGGGGCCCTCTTGAATCTATTTCTGCTAACATCTTTGGATTTCAATACTTTGAACATTTCATTTTGTTTTTTAGATTATTTTTGTGAACATGAAACTTATATATGTTGGTATTACACTATATTAACCCATGGGATGCCATGGGTTGGATATCACTCGGAGAGACGCCATAGAGAGGAATGGGCTTGGGGCTAGGTTCAAAAAGACTGTCGACTGGAGTGAACCAATGGTGACAGGTCTTTCGGCTAGTACCCACCTAAGATCTTAACTTATAGGTAGTTGGAGATAGCGAACTATGAGTGGTGGGATTTGGCATGTGGTCAACCATGCCATATAAGTAAATCGTTACCCGTCGAGCTGTGTGCTTGAGCAAATAGAGAGATAATGGAAAGTGCTTGTGCTCAAATTAAATGTTATTAATTGTTATTTGGAATTGATCAAGGTGCAATAAGGGAAGATGCCAACAAGTCTGCTAATCATTTACATGTTTTAGGTTCTTTCAAGTTTAAAGATTGATTCTTGATAGTTTTGATTTGAGCACCTGAATTCTAATCAAAAGATTTTGCTATTTGTCATTCTAGTTCATCACTCTTTCCAATTTCTATTATGTAATCCCTCATTGAGCCCTTAATACTCAACCTCCTTGTTATCTTTATTTTCTAGACAAGTCAAGGTGATAGGGCAAAGGATCATGTTTTGGGCTGAAGTCATTTTGTAATAGATTAGGTGTATGGTTGTATATATGGTTTCCACCTAACCGAGACCTTAGTTAAAAGATATGATGTGAATGCTGTATGAACTTAAGACTTTTGGGTTATATATATCATGTTTATGGGTACTTGTTTTACTTGAGACAATTAAATTTTAGGTTTCCTTGTTATGATTTGAATAGATTTCAAGTTTGAATTGGTGGCACCTTCACTTAAGGTAATACCCCAAGTGGGGTGCCACACATTTAATTTTTGATAGTTAATATTGTCAAGGTGAATATAAATTACTAATATGAAATATATCGATTGTGTAAAAGTATTTACTTAGCGTTGAAATTTTGATCTTTAGCTGTATGTACATAATTTTTTTAATAAATAATTTACTTATTAAAGAGATATAAAATGGTTTTCTTATAAAAATATATTATAAATAAGTAAAGATTCAACCAATCAAAATAAGTTTATCAAAGCACATGATATTATATTGAAAAAAATAAAAAAAAAATTATTTCATATATGCACATAATTAGAAATGGGTAAATCAAGTGCTGATAAATTTAATGAATATTTTCTAAAGGATATATAGTATTTCTTCACTCATTTGATAAGAAAATTGGAATAGTTTCAACAACTTAATAAAATAATATTTTAAAGTATTTCATAACATCACATTATTCAAGGTAAATTATTCGAATATGAAGTATACATAAATTTTTTTTATCTCAAGAAATCAAGAGACCAGCAACTAAAATAATAGTAAAATGAAAATTTAATATCAAAAACAAATTCTTAAACATACAAAAATATTTGAAAATAGTATTGAAAATAAATATATCAAATATAATTAATTGAAATAGAAAGTAATGCACGATGATACTTTTAAGTAATTTAAGATTTACAATTCTAAATTGACTATAAGAATTTTAATTTTAAATAAACATTAAGGAAATAATAAATTAATAATATTGATAAAATATTTAAATATGTAGAAAAAGTATCAAATTAATTTAGAATAAAAACAAAACAAAAATAATATCAAGATGTGTTTCAAAGATATATAAAAAAACTTTTCGTGAAATGAATTTTAAATTAATTAAAAAAAGAAAGAAACATCATTACATTGTGCTAATTGGGGAAAGAAGTTCTACAATTAAAAATATAGAACTGTACTACCAATAATGTATAAACAAAATGTGAAAAGAATAATTATAAAATAATAAAATTTATATATAAAACAAATGAAATATTTATCTATTAACCTCGTCGTAAATTAAGTTTATAAGATAGAATTTTGTGATAAGAGTACTTAATATGATGCTTATAAAATATTTTTTAAATTATAAACTTATTTAGTGAGACAAAAATATATAGATATTTTTTGAATTATCTTATAAGATAGAAATTGCTATTGCAATTTTGTATAAATCTATATTGCAATTTTGAATAAAAATATGATATTTTAGTTATAATAAATAAGTTGATCGTATTAAAATAAAATATAAAAGTAAATAAACAACCAATAAAAATTTTTCAACAGAATTAAAAAAAACTCAAAATTTTAAGAATTTGACATTTGGCCAAAATTAGACAATTAGAATTAAAAATGCATAATTATAGGTCCCACACTGTTGTACATATATATATATATATATATAGAGAGAGAGAGAGAGAGAGATAAAACTAGAATGATATGTTTTAAAATAAGTAAAATAAATAATTTTCTAATTTTTCTGAAAATTAGATAATTACTACTCTTTATATAAAATGAATAATTATCTAATATTTTTTGAGAAATATACTACAATAGAAAAATTCAAGGAATATAATAAAAATTAGGGAGTAAATTAAGTGTAATTGTATAACTTTACATTAACCATTTTACCACTAAAAATAGTATGCAAGGCCACATGTTACTGTTTTCCGGTAAAGACGTACTGATAAGTGATTTGAAATGTTAATGTCAAATAATTTGATGATAATAAAACCAAAATTTTGAATTAAGGCAATAAGTTAGACTAAAGTTAAGTTTAGGGACTCTCAGTCTTATCTGCCCACACAAAGAAATTAAACAGTAATAGTATAATTAATTAGTTGCAATTATAATGCGTGCGTGTCTGTTTAATTTTATGTCAACATTGTCGTTGGATCGTTCAAGTGTGGAAGTGATAGTCATTTAATTAAAGATGAACTGAAATATCTGTCAATCTAATGGTTAAAGAAACTACTGACTAAATCTTATTTTACTGATTGTAATTTTTGCCACAAGCCTCCGTATCTTCAGCCGTACCGGTTGGGGCCGGGGAGTTGAGAGTTCCGCACTGATCTCCAAATCATACTCTCCACCTCATGGGATTTCCATCCTCATTAAATAATTTAGATGCTCTTAATTTTGTGTGTGTGTATATATAAAATATTTTCTTGATCGTTTTAGTAATCTCATTTAAAATATAAGAATCTATGAATCATAAAATAAAAATATAAAAATGTATATAATTTAATCTTTAATTCTAATTTTTATTTCTCAATTCTAATTCCTGTTTCTAATTTCTACCCTCTATTTGGGGTGAATATCTGATGTATGCTATTTTGAAGATCTCCATGCGAATTTGGGATCCGCCTTCGCCCCCACCCCTGTTGGATGCCATGCCTACATAAAAAGTTCTAGAGAAGTTGAATATTGTTTAGTGGTTAGTTAAATTACAATCAAATGGAAGAGTATGCAAATAGTATCATTTTGTGGCATCCTTGGATTTAGACTATATCATGGTTTTGTATCTTTAACTGGGACCTCACCAAACTCTCAAAGTTTAAATCCTACTCGCATGCAGTCACACTTCGCCTTTTCAAAAAATGCAAAATGGGATTTCACCATCTCATGATTGAATGCAAAAACTGCGGTCATGCATATACATTTCTAGATTTAAACTTCGAACATAAAATTAAGCACAAATTCCCAACAACTACGTAAGATAGGGCACCAATCAAGCGATCATTAATTATTAAGAGAAACAACGCGATAAAGGCTACATTGAAGCAAGTTTCATAAAAGAAAAACGGCAAGATCTATTACAAGATTTCAACAGTGTTGTAATTGGCACAATTGTAGCATAATTAATTGTTAATTAACTTTGGATTGATGTCAATTATAGTTGGAATCTAAAGATTAATTGTGGTGGTGCAATAGAGGAAGGAAATTGGTTAAGTGTTTCTTGTTGAGTTTCCCACATGGAAAACTTGAGATAGTGGAGACTTACTTGAACATTATAAAATCAAGTAGAGGAGTTGAAGGGTTATTCCAACCATTCACTTCTCCCACATTGGTTTTATAAACTAGTGTAGACTAGTTTATATTAAACTCAAGTAAGAATATTTGATAAAGTGTTTTTTAAGGGGTTCATATGAGTGGACCATACATGCGCCGCTGCCGCCCAACTTGGCTCCAAGTCCGGGTCACAGGCATTAGGGCGAATATCTCAATCTCAGTCTTATCTTTTTAGGACAAATTCAATTAAAGATTATCGGATAAAGGGATCAATCGAGTCATCCAGATACTAAGGGATAGGCTTATCGGATAATGGGATTGACCAAGTCATGAGTCGTACCCATTGGAGATCTAGCTAGATACTTAGGGATAATGCTGATAAGGATTAGGGTTTTTCTTTTGGTCAAAACTCTAATAAGCCTTTTCAGCTATCAAACCCTAGTCGATATTAGGCTTGGCCATCAGCCCATCTCCCGCAGCCAGCCTTAATCCTTCTCTATAAATAGACTGTCTTGGCTAGACTTGAAAACATAACAAACACTACAAACACAGTGCCTTTTCTGCCTTGCGATACAATCCTTTTTCTGCTTTGCGTTTCCCTCTTCTCCTAGTGTTTATCCTGTTGCTCTGCAGCCTTCTCATATTTCCACTTTTCAGCATTCTTATATATTGAATATACACATATCCATACACAAGAGGTCCTATATTCTAGTGGTTTTGGCTATCTAGTTTTAATTTTGGCGACTGAGTACTAATCGAGGTGAATGAGACGAAGTACACCTGATCGTTCTAGACCATCTCATCCTGAAAAGAGCTACGCTGTACCTATTACACTGGTGAGCTGAGGCGTTCATTTCTTCAAGGCAAATAGAATTTCTTTGTGATTTGGTTGTCCAATTGATTCTGTTATGATACAAAATCCTTAAGATAAGTTTACTTTAAAATTTGGTATTTACATTATATAAAATGACAACATGCTTTATTATTTTATTGCCTTGGTTGATATATGAATTTTGACTTTTCCTAAACTCGTATCTGATGAAATAATTGCTTAAATTCTAATTTGCCATGAATTTGATGTATATTTCTAAACATATATGTTGTATGTTTAATTCTAACAATGCATGCAATGTGTATTAAATCTGATATTGCATGCTTGATTTGAATTTCATATTAATAAAATGCACGTACTACCTCAATTGTGATTATCTATTTTAATTCCTAATAATCTAATTTACATATTTAATTACATGCTGGTATATCCTGTGTTACAACAAACAGTACTCGTATTCAAGTTTTGAAATATGGACATACAAATTTAAAAAATTTTACATCGAATTACAATTCACAAGAAATTTGCACATAACCACAACTCACATAAAGGCCATTATAATGACTTAAAACATTCAAAAGCAGAATTTGGTTTGTCAAATAAAAGTATACCAACTTTTCAAAACATGGAGAAGAGATAGTATGGTACAGCTATACTTGTTTACATTTATTTATTGCTCTCTAGCATTCTAAATATATAGCTTGAAGATGCTACTTCTCTTTTCTTCAATTTCTTAACTGCAAGACCACTTCATTCGTTTGTGTTGATATATATTTTAGTTTATGTTAATGATTAATTTGTGAAATTTTGGTTTTAGAATAAGATAATAAAATAAATTACATGTGTAAGAAGAGCTCTCATGTGATGCTATTATTAATGAGCATGTTTCAATGTCACCACATTTGGGGTCTTATCTTCAACGATGCTAATAACAATGTACTTGATGCATTCTTCAACATACCTCTATTTTATTGATTTTCAAGATATGTTGTATGTTCCAAAGCTATATTTATTTCATCTACTTGCAAAATTTCACCACACACTAAGGCAAATTATTATTAGCATACTCTATAAGTAGTATTTAAAAAATTATTTATGCTTCAAATAGTTTACCATGGGATGCATTTCGTTGTATACATGTTATTGCATCTTGCTGGAGTAATTTGGTTGCATTATCACAAAAAATGGTTGCGTTGAACTCTCTAGTTTTATCATACAAATCAGCTAAAGGTATGCTTTCATAGGTACATTTAAAATTTTAGAAGATAAAATAAATAATTTTGCTGATTTAATAACTTCATTTTTTTTGAAATTTACCTTAAGCAAGCAATGTGTTTTTTTTGCAGCTTCTGCAGTTGATGGGCCAATTAAATGTAGCAACATATGCTATATTACATTTGTTACACCTTATATAGTAGAAATGTTGTCTTGTATTAGTGATTTTTGCCTTTACTCGAGCAGAGAATTTGTCTATTTGAAGAAGTTTGTTATATGTGATAATGTTAGCATTTTGATGAGCAATATATTTATGTATTCAGTGCTTTCATTGCTTAGCATGAAATTTGTTATTTCTAGAATTTAGCTTTTAAGATGCGAAGGCACTTGCAATACTATAGAGCTTTACAATAGATTCTTTAACAGATTGTTGATTCTTAATATTGTAGTCCAGCTATTGTAAAGTCTACATGATTACTATTTGATTGCTTGCTCACCTATTTTCACATATTTTTGTTAGTTATTTCACAAGAAGATACTGATATTAATTATACGGATTATTATTTATACTTATCATGCTTTTAGTACTTGTGTTTCTAATAATGATAGATCAATAATTATGCTGGTCGTTGGTGCTGATCCACAAGACAAGCCTGAGATTAAGAAATTGAAAATTTTAAATAATTTATAGATGCATGCATGAAGTGTTCTACAATGGGAGAATTTTTATAATAGTATTATGTAAATGTATTGCCATAGTACGATGAAACTATCAGTTTGGTTGTTGTATAGGCATTTTGTGAGTCAAAGGTGATTCTACTGCCTTCTGAAGATGCAACATTATTCCAGAGAGATAATAGGATTGGTCTAGCCTTACAATGACATAGAGGAAAATTAGTTGTGAAAGTAATAGTCACTGCTTTTGTAGAGATAAAAAATTATGTAATTGCATTTACTTTTAGATTATAATGCTAAATTCATGAATAATGTATGTTTTGCCGTATGAATGAACAATCCACTATTGAAATTTTTTTAATGAAAATTGTGAGCACATCTGCAAAAGAAGTGAAAAATTTACAATTTTAGTGTAACAATTAGATGTGCAACAAATGTTGTAGTAAATACATTTAGTTTAGTGTTATATGGACATCCTTTTTCTCGGGGGATATTAATAACTCAAACATTGAAGAAAATGTTGGAGCAATAATGTTATGTCATATTGGATTTTTCAATTCTCTATTCCACAGTTCTAGAATTGATAATTCCCTAATATTGATTGCTACAACTGTCTTAATTTGGATTCAATGGAACTACTCTTGCATTTGATATTAAGTAGGTTCCCACCAAATTTAGCATATTTTCAAACTGCTTGATATCAAAGTTTAATGTTGTTGCTACAACTCTTATCCCCTATGAATAAAATTGTATATATTAGACATATATTTATAAGTAAATGATGAATTTGATTATTTTCTTTGATGGGCAATGATTGTTTTTTTTTTTAAATTTAAGTGGATGATGCTTCAATCACTTGAAATTAAACATCACTAAGAATGATAGTTGTGTATAACTACTAACCTAAGGCCTTACATGATGAGCGATTAAAAATTCTGTAGAATCTACTAACAAATATCCTACCAATCCCCTCTCTAACTTCACATCTCATCCATCCCACACACACACACACACATTTGTTTGGAATAATCTAATATATAAAGTATAATTATATTCATTGTGTCTTTCTTTGTTTTTTTTTTTCTCTGTGAACTATAATATGGATAGTTAAATATTTATTCTTTTGTCAAATTAAAATAATTTCTTCTTATACATTTTATAAATCTGAAATTCTTAATTTTTTTTCCATTATTCGATTTCCCATTATTAATTTTTATAAGTTTCAACTCATATATGAAAATAAATTTTGGCGCTCCACCTAGGGTGATTCATAAGTTAAGGTGCTAAAAGTTCAAACTTAAAATATATAACTCAAAAGACAACCACGGAAGCCAAAAAATAATCAAAACTCAAAAGATAGCTGCTTAACTCGACACCCAAAATATCATATCACAAAGCACCATATATACATACCATAAGTCTTATAATCAAGCACAAACATTACATAACATCTATAAGTCTTAGCATAACGATTGGGTGAAGTTTATATGTACATGCATAACATCTAATCTATTACAAAATTAGTTCTTCCATGGGCAAACTTCAGGCTTTCAACCTACATACAGACATTCTAGGAAAAGAATGAAGAATAACAAAAGGCATAAGTCCTATAGACTTAGTGAGGGAGAAATATGACAATAGATAAGAAAAACTATTAGGGATACAACCATCGATAACAAGTTCAACAATAATCAAAACTTTATGAAAAATAATAATGTGACATAGCACACATATCAAATTTAATTGATTGTTGGCAACTTTGTCTTTATTTCTCCCAGATCATAAATAAATCAATAACAAAGAGTGTATGAAGTATAAAATCATAATAGATTTTTCTTATTACTCTGTCCCCAAGCACTTGGCTCGATCAGTGGCATGGCCCACATACCAGATCCTACCACTTACTAGATAGTTACCTCCAACTATCTACAAGTCAGGATCTTAGATGGGTACCAATTGGGAGACCAGCTATTGTTGGTTTGGACCTCCTAGTCATTTTTTCAAACCTAGCCTCAGGCCCATCCAGCACCGTGGCGTCCCATCGGGTAATAACCCCCAAGAACATCCTGAGGTGACTCAGACATAAGGCTAACAGATGATACATATTCAAATAACTGATCAAAAGGATATCCATGAAATTAAACATAACAATTCAATCTGTAACTATTGATTGGCTAGGCCATATAATTAGTGTATGGAATGATTTAACCAAAAGCATGAAATGAAATTGGTCATTAAGACCGATGATATCATTATGAGTAAAGAAAATTGGTAAGGTTGTAAAGTATATGGGACCAATAACAGATATCACAATAGATGTTCAGGGCACCAGAATGAGTACGATTTAGTTTTAACAAGAAATACAAGGAATTCAAACAGTCAAGGAATATTCACTTCCCAAAAGAAAGTTAGGTTAACCTTCACCTTAACTACCATAGAAATGCTATCCCTGCCTACTGTCCTACGGATCCAGGCTTCTCATCAGCTATTCAAATGAATGGACTTATCATCAAAACATTTATTTTGATCTTTTAGATAGTAACTAAGCCATTAACACTATGATATTTATGTAAGTTATATTTGCTTTGATCGATAAGCTTTTCCTAAGTCAATAGTTCCTAACTTAACAATTCAGGTTCCTATACCATTTGGTCCTTGCAACATTACACAAGGTCAAATATAAAATTACAGTAGTTAATTTAATTAATAAGAATTTGATCTTTAATAATTTAGCACCATAAATCATCATATAAAAAATTAGGGTTTAATCCCTTACTTAACTAAGTTAATCATTATAAATATGCAATTTTGGGTCCACTAAGCATTATAAATATGCACATGCATTCTATTGATCGCTTTTAGTCATATTTTTCTTTTCCATATCATATTATTACACAAGACTTGGTAAGGAAAAAGAACAATACAAGGAATTTTGCAATAGCCCTAACTTCAACAATTTACCAAAGATCTTATTATTCAAGCTCAATCACCATAAACCAACACCACACGTGTGACCTCCGAGATAAGATAGAGATTTTGTCTCAGAACTGTTTCCACTAACGAAGTTGCTAAACACCGCCACCAATTGGCACATCTCAACACGCCCAATCGAACACCCAACTTAATTTTCCAAGCTATCGTCAAATTGAGCATCAATTGAAGCTCTAATTGCACAACACTACTATATCTACTACCGCCCATTTTGCTTAATTCTACCATCATTGATGGATGAAACTAGAAATTGAGGTTACCCAGCTACTCCTTGAGCTGAAAGCTACAAACCTACTACTCAACTTGAGCTCCCACCACTGGAGATGCCACACCTGTCACTTGTCAACGCCGCTCATTTTTCAGCCTCAAACTCCAATGGTCTGCTAGTCAAATTAGAATGCATGTGGTACTGATGTGTTCTTGGTGAAGAGGGGAAACTTTTGGTTGGATTGGTTTTTAAGTTTTGGCAATCATCAAAGAAGGTCACCAGAGAGGTGTACGAGTGGAAAAATGAAGAAAACAGGGATAGGGGATGGTATTTAAAGTATACTTTCTAGAAATTTGGGTCAGTCCCCAAAACTTAGCTCAAATTTTCATTTAGACCCCAAAAAGTTCAACCAACTTCCAATTTAACCCTTAACTTTATTAGTGCCTCAAATTAACCCAGTTGATCGAGAATATTCATGAATTAGCCCATAAAACTTTCAAAAGTTGAACAATTAAGTTTTTCCCTATTTATATTTTAATCCCTAAACCCCCTCTTTTTTTAACTTAAAATAACAATAACAACAACAACAACATTATTTAAGATTTAAATATCCAATAATTAAATTTTAGGGGTATTACAATCCTCCCCCTCGTAAAAGAATCTGGTCCCCAGATTCTTAGCTAACTACTAGAAAATTTTGAGATATTGTTGGTGCATGAAATCTTCTCATTCCTAAGTCACTTCTTCTATGTTATGATTATGTCATAATACCCTTACTTGAGGAATCCTCTAATTCCTAAGTTCTCAAAATTTTTGATCCAAAATATGAGTTAGTTGTTCTTCATAGGTTAGGTCACTTTCTAATGGCATGTCTTTATGTGAAATGACATGAGAGAGATCAAGGTGATACTTCTAAAGTTGTGATATGTGGAAAATGTCATGTATTCCTATCAAGCCCTGGGGTAGTACTAAATGGTAAGCTATTGGTTCAATTCTTTCACATATCTCATAAGAATCAACATATCTCAAACTAAGTTTCCAACCTTTTTCAATCCTTCAAACACCTTTCCTTAATGATACTTTAAGAAACACTCGATCGCCAACTTCAAATTCAAATCCTTTCTCTACTTATCCGTATAACATTTTTGCTGATCCTAGGATGTTTTCATTTCCTATTAATCATTTGTTCCTTCTCAATAGTCTTTTGGATTAGTTCTGGCCTTAAGGTTCCCAATGACTCATCAGTGTTTCTCTTGTGTTTTTTGAGATCCCAATGTAATAGAAATCGACATTTTCTGCCATACAATGCTTCATATGGGGCTATTTGGTTGGTAGACTGATAACTGTTATTGTAAGCAAACTCTATTAGAGGAAGATGTCAGTTCCATCTCCCACTAAAATCCAAAATACAAGCCCATAGCATATCCTCTAATATTCGAATGATCCTTTCTGATTGTCCATCTAATTGAGGATTAGTTGTAGAACTGAATCGCAACCTCATTCCTAAATGTTCTTACAGACTTTTCCAAAGTTTCAAGAAAAACTTCACATCTTAGTCTAACATAATACTGGGTAGGTTTTCTTGTAATCTGACTACTTTCCTGATATATAGCTCTGCTAGTTTCTCAACCCTGTAATGTGTTCCAACTGGGAGAAAATTAGTCAACTTCGTTAAGTAGTCTACTATTACCCATACAATGGCATGTCCTCCTTGAGTTGTTGGTAGATCTATTACAAAGTCTATAGTAACCTATTCCCATTTCTAGTTAGGGATTGGAAGTGATTGTTGCAACCTTGATGGTTGTTGATGCTCGGCTTTTACTAACTGGCAGGTTAGCATTTCTGCACATAGTATGCAATATCTCTTTTCATTCCACTCAACCAAAATTATTTCTTCAAATCTTGATACTTCTTTGTAGCTCCCAAAATGTATTGTATATCTTGTCCTATGTGTCTCTTTAAACAGTCTTTCTGTCATTCCTTTGGGCACACATACTCTCTTACAGAATAAAAGAGTACATTGATATCAATATTAAACTCAGACTCTTTTGAACTCCTAATTGCTTCTTTTTATTTCAAAACCCAAATATCATTAGCTTGGGTTTGGTGTATTTCATTTCATTGTACAACTCTGGCTGCACATTTACTCCTGCAATCTAAGTTTTTTGCCTCATTATTATTACAACATCTACTCCTTGAACTTTCTAATGTTCTTGTTCCCTGTATGTGGCCTATCTTGGCCTTTCGGCTCAAAGCTTCAGCCACTACATTCACCTTTCCTAGATGATAGGTGATAGAGAAGTCATAATCTTCAAGAAATTCCATCTATCTTTGTTGTCGCATGTTTAGATCTTTCTATGAATGCAAATACTTGAGGCTTTTATGATTTGTGTATACTTTGAATGTGGCCCCATAAAAATAGTATCTCCATTTTGTCAATGCAAAAATCACAATAGCTAGATCCAAATCATAAGATAGGTCATTCTTATCATATTGTTTCAGTTTTCTAGATGTATAGGTGATAACTCGCCCATTTGTATATGTACACATCCAAGCCCTTTTTTAGAAGTGTCCATATACACAACAAATCTTTCTAATCCATCTGGAAGGGCTAAAATTGGCGACAAATTCAATCTATTCTTCAACTATTGAAAGCTTCTTTCATAACTCTCATTTCAATCAAATGGCTGATCTTTCTAAGTTATCTTAGTCAATGGGCCAACTATTTTAGAGAAATCATGTATAAACCTTCAATAATACCTGGCAAGTCCTAAAAAGCTCTGAACTTTCATTACATTTTTTAGTCTTTTCTAGTTGACTAACACCTCTATATTAAAGGGATCAACCTCTACCCTATCCTAGGATATGATATGTTCCCAAAATATTACTTTCTCTATCCTACTGAACTTTGCATACAACTTATGTTCCTTCAAGATTCTTAAAACTATGTGTAAGTGCTTTGCATGGTCTTCTCTAGTTTTCAAATACACCAAAATGTCATCAATGAAGATGACCACAAATTGGTCCAAATATGGTCAAAATATTCGGTGCATCAAACCCATAAAAGCCGCAAGGGCATTAGTTAGACCATACAACATTACTACAAATTCAAAATTACCATATTAAACATAGTCTTTGGGATATCTTCTTCCTTAACTTTTAGCTAGTAATACCCTATCTCAAATTAAATTTCAAGAAGATCATAGATCCCTATAAAAGGTCAAACAACTTTTCCATGTGTGCCAATAGGTATTTATTCTTGATAGTAACTTTATTTAATTCCCTATAGTTGATGCACATCTTCAAGGATCCATCTTTCTTTTTGACAAACAACACTAAGGCTCCCCAAGAAGAAGTGTTAGGCTTTATGAATTTCTTTTCTAACAACTCTTGGAGTTGACTCTTCAACTCATTAAGTTTTATAGGAGCTATTCAATTGGGAGTTTTAGAAAAAAGCATGGCACTAGGAAGAGTATTAATAACAAATTCTATCTCTCTGCCATATGGTAATGAGTACTACTCTTCCTAAAATGCCTCTGGGTAATCAGCCACTATTTCCAATTCTTTGATTTTAGCTATATCTTAGGGTTTATTGATAAGATATGCTAAGAATCCTTATCCTTCTTGCCGTAAAATTATTTTGGTCTCTACCACAAATATAATTAGTATTGGGAAAGTAATATCTAAGGAATGATGTGTCAATATTGGTATCTTATCTCCAAGAGTGATGTACTTAGTCTAACAATTTACCTATGCGTGATGTTGATAAAACCAATCCATTTCAAGTATCAAATCATATTCTTGAATGGCCATTTGTACAAGATCAACTTGATATGTACTATCCCCAATCATAACTAGGCAAACTCGATATATGGTGTCTATTATTAACCATATTCCTAAGGGTGTCTATACCTCTATTTGATAAGCTATAGTTTTGGGTTGCATATTCAACTTTTGAGAAAATGATATAGATATAAAAGAATGAGAAGCTCCAGGATCATTATAAGATATTACCATTAATTCCAAAATAGAAACAATACCTTCAACTATTTCATTAGGATCTAGTACTTCTTCTCTAGTCAAGGCATATGCATGAGCTTGAACCTTTGGTTTCCTGCTGGTTTTTGCCACTGTTTCTCTTTTCCTGTAGGTGCTAAGTTCTTCCAGTTGGGGGATATCTCTAATGAAATGCTAGTCACTACCACATCCTACACATTTACCTTGCTTTTCCTAACATTTGAATTCCTCATGTTCAAATCCTCCACAAAACCTACATGTCTTCAATTATACTCCTTGAGCCGAATCTACAACCCCACTAGCCTAGTGTATTCATTGACTGGCACCCCCAATCTATAATTTTAGTTGTTTCTTCCTATGGTGATTCTATCCTCTAGGACGCATTCTCCCTTTTCGACCCTTTTCTTCAATTTTTTGCATTTCCTAGTGCTTTTCTCATTGCTCAATTAAAACTCTGCAATTCACATATAGAGAGTCCCCATCTAAGTTTCAACCATAATCCTTCCACAAATTTATAGGTTTGTCAATCTTTATCCGCAAGTATGTAAGGTGCATACTTGATTAATTCACTAAACATGGCCTTATACTAACTAACTGATGATGTTCCCTTTATCAAATCAATGAATTCTCTCTCCCTTGCATGCTTGGTCACCAACAGCACATACTTGTCCATGACTTTTAAGTAAAGTTTTCCCAAGTTCGATGAATTCTTTCTACGGTCCATCTATGGTCTATTATTTTCCATCAGCTGCGTGCGAAACTCCTGATATAAATATAGCATACCCAACTTTCTGCTCATCCAGGTAATCTAGAGTTTCAAATATATTCTCTAAGTCCTTAATCCACTCTTCGAATTTCTTGTCATTTGGCTTCCCTAAGAATTTTAGGGGTAGGAAATGAAAAAATTGTTCTTAGTCCTCAATCCACCCTTTCTCTGGCAATGGTTGCTAAAAGGTAGGTGTTTCCTATCTAGGAACATCCTTTACGTTTACCCTTCTATAGGGCAGTCTTCTTCACCAACTTGCTCGAGTCAGAGTAGGTATATAAATATCCTCGTGTGATGCCATTCTTATAAGTCTAATTAGATTTAAGATATTCTTTAATTTACAATTATCAAGTTGTACAATAAGGTCTAAAGTTATTATCAATACTTTCAAACCTCTTAAACTTGAGTAAAAGCGTTTAACATAGTAATATAAAATTCATGGTAATAGAACTCTATTCATTCAATGATCAACGATAAAACTTCATTAACATTCCAAGTTAGCATTAGTAGTTGTTACATCAATATATATACTAGGTCAAAATTCCAAAATTTGCTAAGCTAACTATAAGCCTGGTCGTTGACAAAATGATGAGGCTTGTTTTAGGGCATTACTTTAGAAGTTTGGTTAACCTTTGTCTCTTCCTATCTACTATTGTGCCATATGTACATATTTGCAAGCACAACTACATATATAAGGAGTTCTAACTCTAATCCTCGACATTAGTCATGTCAGATTCTGTATTTTCATCTTCATCCTCTTAACCTTCTCTATTCAATTCTATATCCATATCATCATCATCTTCTTCAAATTCTTGAAATTCATCTTCCATAGGTTCTTTTTCTTCCCTATATTCATTGTCATCCTGTAATACATAAATTTATTTCATTAAGGCCATTCTAATCATGTTCATTTCTATTTCTCTTAATCACAAAAAAACTTCAACTATACGTACGATAAACAAGGTTCAACTCTCGATCTTAAAGTCAAATGCTCAATTTTCAAAAATAAAGATTACAAACTAGTCGACCGTCCTAGGTATATTCTCTTACCTCCTAATATCGAACACTACCCAAAGGTTCATATCTTAACTAACCTTCTATCCTGGGGCTAGTTTTGAATCCCAAAGATACTCATTTACCTAGGTCATTGACAAACCTAGGCTCTGATACCACCTCTGCGGCGCTCCACCCAAGCGATCCCTAAGCTAAGGTGCCATCAATTAAAACTTAAAATATATAACTCAAAAGACAACCACGGAAGCCAAAATTAATCTAAACTTAAAAGATAGCTGCTTAACTCGACACCCAAAATATCATATCATGAAGCACTATATATATACCATGGGTCTTCTACTCAAACATAAATGCTACATAACATCTATAAGTCTTAGCATAACGATTAGGTAAAGTCTATATGTACATACATACCACCTCATCTATTACAAAATAAGTTCTTCCACGGACAAACCTCAAGCCCTCAGCTTTCATATTAACTTGTCTGGGAAGAGAATAAGAACAATAAATGGTATAAGTCCTAAAGAATTAGTGAAAGAGAATTATGACAATAAACAAGGAAAACTGTTAGGAATACAGCCATTGATAACAGGTTCAACAATAACCAAGACTTTATGAAAAGCAATAATATGACACAGCACATATATCAAATTTAACTAACTGTTGGTAACTTCGTATGGGTGTAAATGAAATGACATAATTTACAAATAGTTGAGCTTGTCAATTAAATGAGCCAAGTCAAACTCAATAATATTCAGCTCGAAAAGCTCTCGAGCTTAAACAAACTTTTTATAGTTTGTACATATAGTTATATATAATAAGGTCCATAAAGATCACTACATAATAATAATAATAATAATAATAATAATAATAATAATAATAATAATAATAATAATAATAATAATAATAATAATAATAATAATAATAATAATAATAATAACAACAATAATAATAATATTTTATTTGTTACTTTTAGGAAAATAACAATTTTTTTTTTTGAAAATTTTATAATTACAAATTTTATTTTGAGTTTTGATGAGTTTGAACTAATTTAAACCTATAATGACGGAAGTTTATCTGAACTTATATGAATTGAGCTCTTCTACTTCTCTATGATAAATGCTATAGAGCTTAGCTTAATAAGACGTGCTTGAGCCTTCATTTAGTTATCAAGCCGAGCTTGACCTGCTAGATTCGGGCTCAAATCAACTCATTTACACCCCTACAACTCTGTCTTTATTACTCCCAGTTCATAACAAAATCAGTAACAAACGGTGAACATAGTACAAAATCATAACAAATTTTCCATATTACTCCATCCCTAAACACTTGGCTCAGTTAGCGGCATGGTTGATCCACATGCCAAATCCTGCCACTTACTAGACAGCTACCTCTAGCTATCTACAAGTTAGGATCTTTGATGAGTACTACTCGGAAGACCATCTACCTTTGGTCTATGTGGCCCAATTGTCTTTTCGGACCTAGCCCCAAGCCACTCCCATACTGTGGCATCCCATTGGGTGGTAAGCCCCCCCAAAAAGCATCCTCAAGGTGACTTAAACATAGTGCCATTAGATAATACATATTCAAATAACTGATCAAAAGCATAGCTATGAAATTAAATGTAACAGTTTAGTCTATAATAACCATTAGCCGACAAAGCCATATAAAGTGTATGGAATAATTTAACTAGAAGCATGAAACAAAATTAGTTGGCAAGACCCACAATATCAATACGAGTCAGGGAAGCCGGCAAGGCTGTAAGGTATATAGGATCGTTAAAAGAGATTACAATATATGTTCTTGGCACCAAAATGAGTATGATTTAGTTTGAACAAGAAATATAAGGAATTTAAGCAATCAAGGAATATTCATTTCCCAAAACAAAGTTAGGCTAACCCTCACCTTAACTGCCATAGAAATGTTAGCCTTTTCTACTGTCTTGCAGATCCTGGCTCCTCATCACCTAATCCAAAGAATGCACCTATCATTAAAACATTTATTTGACCTTTTAAACAATAATTAAGCCTTTAATACTACAATATTTGCAAAAGCCATATTTGATTTGATCAATAACTTTTCGTAAGTCAATAGTTCCTAACTTAACCATTCATATTCCTATAATATGTGATCCTTGCAACATTGCACAAGGTCAAATATAAAATTGCAGTAGTTAATTTAATTAACTAGAATTTAATCTTTAATAATTCAGCACCATACATCATTATACACAAAATTAGGGTTTAATCCCTTAACTAAGTTAATCAAGGTTTATATATATTGTAATTCTAAGTCCACAAAGCATTATACATATACTCGTGCATTCCATTGATTGATTTTAGTCATATTTTTCTTTTCCAAATCATATTATTACACAAGACTTGGTAAAGAACAAGAATAATATAGGGCATTTTGCAATAACCCCAATTCCAACAATCTACCAAAGATCTTATTATTGAAGCTCAATAACCACAAACCAACACCACACTTATGACCACCACAACAAGATGGAGATTCTGGAGATTCTGTCTCAGAGCTATTGCACTACCACCATTGAAATTGCTAATCACTACCACCAATTGGCGTATCTCAACACCCCTCATCAAATACCCAACTTAAGTTTTTGATCCACTGTCGAATTGAGTGTCAATTGAAGCTCCGATTGCACAGCACCACCACTTCTACCATTGATCATTTTGCTTAATTCTGCCATCACCAGTGGATGAAACTGGAAATTGAGGCTACCTAGATGCTCTTTGAACTAAAAGCTACACAATCCACTACTCAACTTGAGCCCCCACTGCCAATGATGTCGCACTCATCACTCGCTGCTGCTGCTCAACTTTCGACCTCAAATTCCTAGTGGTTCACCGACTGAATTAGAATGCATATGGTACTAGTATGTTCTTAGTGGCAAGGGAAACCTTTTGGTCGGATTGATCTATTGGTTTTCGCCATCATCGAAAAAGGTCGCTGAAGAGAAGGGAAAGGGGTGTGAGGGTGGAAAAATGAAGAAAATAGAAAGGGGAATGGTATTTAAAGTGTGCTTTCCAAAAATTCAAATTAACCCCCAAAACTTAGCTCAAATTTTCAATTAGAGCCCCAAAAATTCAACCAACTTCTAATTTAACCCTCAACTTTATTAATACCTTGAATTGACCTAGTTGACCTAGAAAATTCATGAATAGGCCCCCTAAACTTTCAAAAGTTGAACATTTAAGTTTTTCCCTATTTATATTTTCACCCCCAATAGTAAAGATTTAAATATCCACCAAAATTTTGGGGGTGTTATATAAATTTTATGATTGATGGACTAAGTAATCAAAGATCAATTAGGGAAAAATTGGCTCTATGTCACAGCCCAAAATCAAACCATGCATTCTAGTGTCGAGGCGTGAAACTCAATCCCAAATAATAGAAGTCATCTAATCTAAAATCATAATCTTAAACAAAGGAACTCCAAGTATTCAAAATAAATTAAGCAAATCTTGCAACATGAAAACTCAAATAACAATACTCTGAACTCAACTAAAATCCATAAAAAAAATTTACAAGCTAACATCATCAAATACTAAGACTACTACAAAAGTTCCAAAATACTTTAGTTTTGATTCTCCTCGAAAGTGGGATCTAACCCCTCACTAGGACTAAGGTCTAGGTCTGCCATAAGAAAGTTAAAAAGAAAATATAGTGTGAGTAAAGGACTCAGTGAATGCCAAGCATGTAAAATGTGAGTTTGTAAAATCGACATGATTATAATGATGTTAAGTTAAAATGTTCGAAAAGAATATAAGCAGAAAACAATCAATTGTCAAGCAATAACAAAACAAGAAATCAGTAAACATTTTCATAGACTAATATTTAAATGTGATGATTAGACAATGTTGTTGTAGGTTGTCAACTTTATGACTCCTACCATAATAGGCCTTTATCATCCGGACAAGGCATGACCTTACCAAAATAGTACATGAGCCTAGGTCCTTAGGAAATCCTACCCACCTACCTCAATTGGCAAGCTCTATGCCGCTTGGTGAAGTTTCTCACACACCCAGATCAAGTTGATCCAACATACAAGAACTAGAATAGTAAATTTAATTATTAGTTGATAATCAAATTTGGCTTCTAGTCTAGAAGCATTATATAAAAATAAAATATATCATAAAAGAACATATTTTGTTTTATCTAGAAACAAAATAAGAGATTTTTTTTTTGTGCACAGTGAAATACACATATAGTGCAATGTAAACTGAAGTGAGGTTTTATAGAATGCATTACTAAATATAACTTTTTGGCTTTTGAAACGTAATATTATATATTATATATAAGTTTAGGCACTCATCTTCAAGATTAATACTATAAGTTAATCACCTATCTCAGAGTCAATCAAGTCAATTGTTTAGTCACCTGATTCATTTAACAAATGTATCGATAATTAATTTAGACGATTAGCAAGACAAAGTTTATCTAGAACTATCCTTATAAGTGTCATAAACTATATTGCTGCAAAACCAATAATCCTAATTTGTGGTAAAAACATTTACTAATTTTCTTTTTTCCCTACAAACATAGCCCATATCCTATGATTGAATCTTAGATAAAATATAAATATACTCAATTAACATTGTGTTAAGCATCTAACATCTCAATAATACAAAACATCTAACTCGTCTTACTTTTAATAATTTAGCTCCTGGCAAACATTAATACTACAAGCTTCTGTGCTACTTCCACCTCACGAGACAATTGAGTATCAATATCAATTTACCAATCAAAAAATCATCCTCTAATTCTGATTCTTGGTTGTGGTGCTTTACAAAATCCCATGGATGGTATTACACATATCTCATCATCTCACTATCCATTAGTTGATTCCAACAAAACTTTTCCTTCTAATTTGACAATCAAAGCCACCCTGAATGGAGACACATCCAAAAAATATTATTAAATATTCTCTTGGAAATTAATAGGCATGATATTTTTGGGGAAGTACAACCGATACGCATGGACTACCAAGAAAACTAGGTTATGCTATTCTAATTATGGGTCTTTTCTTTTTCTTTAATCATTCTTCATTTATGGAAACTTACTTTGCCACTTAAAATTCCCAAAGTGCCATGCATTTCGTACCCATCACTTTTAATCTTAATTGGGTTTATCTAAAATTACTAAAGTAAAAATATAGAGAATATTAGACGAAAACACACCTTGGCAAAATATACCGTGCCTGCCGATCCCCACATTTTTTTTTCTCTTATTTCTCTTACCTTTTGGCAGTTGAGGTGTCGTCTAAAATTTTTCTCTATCCATTTCTTCCTCAGCACCACAACTACCAACTCTCTATTTTCTTCCTTTCTTTATCTTCATCGTCGTCGTCGTCGTCATCATCTTCTTCTTCGTCTTTTTCTTCTCCTTCTTCTTTTTGTGTCTAATAGGATTAGGGTTTAGGAATTCTTCTTCTTCTTTTTGTGTCTAATACGATTAAGATTTTGTTCCTAAGAATTATATATATATATATATATATATGGGAGAAGTAGTTTAATTCTAGTAGAACTCTAATTGTTTTCCTTCTAAAACAAAGATAATCCAATTATAGTTCTAGTATCTTTACTATTAATTCCAAAGGTTCAATAATTCAACTCCTTATTTTAGTATAATATCAATTCAAGTAGAATTATAATTTATATTCCCCTAAAGATGGAATATATATATATATATAAGATACAAAATAATAAATAAAGAATATGAGATAATTTAATTTTAATTTTTCTAATTTCTAATGAAATCTATTCTATGTTATTATCACTTTAATTGATATACTAAATAAAGTAAAATAAATAAAATAAAATAATCAATTAAATACAAAATAAAATCCTAAGGCATTACACTCTGTAACTTATTCTAGTATTTATATATTTCTTATTGAAAAGCTAATTTGTGTTTCTATATATTGGTTCCTACAGTGCATGGTTCAGTGGATTATTCTAAAAAAAATATATTGATAAATATTATATTTCTTCTTTGAATTATACATTTCCTAAATTCATATCATAATAATTATTTTTCTTACTATGTATATTATTCATTTTAGAATTCCCTATTTAATTTTTAGAAATACTACTGATGATGCATGGGTCCATCGCCACATGGCAGCCTCCCCCCGAGGTATTGTCCCGCCTGCGCCCGATCCAGCCGAGCGGGGAGTTTTGTCCTAAAAAGGCACCTCGTGAGGGAGGGGAGGGCAAGCCGCTTATAAGCTATTCAAGACCCTCTTCTCTATCCAATGTAGGATAGACACCACACATATCATCAGCCCCTCAGAAGAGGGCTTGACAGGCCATTCACTACATGGCGTCCGGACCTGCATGGACTACCAAATGATGATGCATGGATCTGTCGCCACATGGCAGCCTCCCCTCGAGGTATTGTCTCGCCTGCACCTGGTCCAGCCGAGTGGGGGGTTTTGTCCTGAAAAGGCACCTCGTGAGGGAGGGGAGGGCAAGCTGCTTATAAGCTAGTTAAGACCCTCTTCTCTATCCGATTTGGGATAGACACCATATATATCATCATCCCCCCAGAAGAGGGCTTGACAGGCCATTCGCTACATGGCGTCTGGACCTGCATGGGCCACCAAATGATGATGCATGGGTCCGTCGCCACATGACAGCCTCCCCCCAAGGTATTGTCCCACCTACGCCCAATCCAACCGAGCGGGGAGTTTTGTCCTGAAAAGGCGCCTCGTGAGGGAGGGGAGGGCAAGCCGCTTATAAGCTAGTCAAGACCCTCTTTTCTATCCGATGTGGGATAGACACCACACATATCAACTACATATATATATCTTATATGTATGTATCTCTTTATATTATTTTTGACAAATTAAATTCTAATAAGTTTTTAAATATATATCTCATAATTAATGATGTTTGTGTAGTCACTTTTAATTGTGATCAAAAGTTGACCTTAATTTAGACAAAGTTAATAACATTACTTCATTTCATAACTTTTTTATAATTTTTTTTTTAAATTTTAACCCTTTAGTTAAACAAAAATAAAGAGAAAATAATTATTTATAGGAAACAGAAAGCAATGCAGCTTGGAGAAAAGTTATTTTAGAAATGGAAATCTCAAAAGAATTTCTTATGTTTAAAATTTTAATAATTTAATTTCCATTTGTAAGACACAACATTTATATCAATTAAGTCTATAATATTAGCATAATTAATTTTATATATTACACTTGAAATATTAGAGATAAATTTTGAACTTATATATTATTTAGAGGAAAAACCTATGATTAAGCAATCTTCATTTATAAAACATAGAATTTCTAATAATAAAATTTATAATATGAGTGCAAGAAGTATAAAAATGAATGTAAAGTCTATAGTATTAACAGAGAACATATAAAAATGATCGATGCAGATTACTAAAAGTTTAATTTTTATTTGTAAAATATAACATATGCAAAAACTAAGTCTATAATATTAGCCTAAGATTGTAAT
The DNA here is from genome assembly GCA_014898725.1 of Jacaranda copaia. NCBI lineage: Eukaryota > Viridiplantae > Streptophyta > Magnoliopsida > Lamiales > Bignoniaceae > Jacaranda > Jacaranda copaia. The sequence continues at coordinate 1,311,710 of JACGDI010005359.1, forward strand.
ATCACAGAACATCCAAAATAAATTTTGGAATTTATATAATTAGCAAAAGTAGTTGCAATCATGTGATTTGAATTCATAAAACACAATATTTCTACCAAAAACTTTTATAATATCAGCACAAGAAGTATAAAAATAAATGTTAAGTCTATAATATCAATAAAAAAAGTATAAAAATGAGTTTTGCAAGTTACAAATTTTCATATTGCCTGTTCATCAATGAGCACATCTTTGATATCTTTCGGGTTGTTCAATGATTTTTGTGGTGACATTTTTTATTCTACCAAAATTACTGTCCAACGTTTTAGCATTAGATTAATGTCTTTAATATAATATATTTGTCAACTCATATTATCAATATGTAATAACAAAGTACTAGACAAATTATAGCTTAATTATCATAGTTATATGGAATAACATAATACTCAAAAAAAAAAATTATGATGTAGCAAACTAAATTTAGGTATTCACCATTTTTCAAGCTCCACCCATTCATAAATTTTCTGTATACGCTGTGTTTAGTGTAGTACTGAGGTTCTGCTCTTTCAATTGTTGGCTTTATAAGAGTTTTCATTTAGATATTTACCAACTTTTTGCATTTCTCGTATGAGATAAAGCAACTTATAATTGTCCGTGAGAAAATACAAGTTCTGGAGGATAAGCACCAAGAAAATCAAGTGCTTGGAGTTCTCCTTTATTTGTTGTCATTGCAAAGCATGATCGTACATGGTATTAGATTCTTTGAAAGTCTATTGGACATTTTCGCTCGTCAATATATTCTATGGAATGTGTGGTATATAAAAACCCTTTCCTTTGAAATCACCTATTGCAATTTCAGCTCCTATAAAGTTTTCTCCCATTATCTTACATATTAATCTCATTCCATTAGACAATCCTTCAATAGGACTTAAATTTTGAAACAACACAATAGAACAATTCTCTTTTAAAATTAATTCACGTGGTAGCAATCCACTTGTAGTTATACTATTAAAGTATTCTTCATGTTGTCCTTGGTTTTCTGCATCACAATCTTATTATAATTTATATAATATTTAGATATAGAAGGTATTTTTTGGATAAAAATATTATTTATTTCATTTAAACAATCATTCTTAGGTGTTAATATAATTCTACTAACTAAAGAATATGGATTATCTATAGAAAACTAAATTGAAGGAAAAGCAATATTAATGAAGTTATCCAAAGAATATTTACTATCAACAAAGGTGATGAAATTATCCTTAGTAATATATATATATATATATATATTACATTCAAAATCATATGGTTCTCTACCATCACCAACTCCAAGTAAAAATGAGATAGGCAATGGATCTTCTTATCCTCTAATGTTACATCTAATTTAAATTTCTTCAATTTTTTCCACATAGAATATGTGACAAAACTTTATTTAATCACATGTTGGTTTGTTCCTTGTGGTACTAAAAGCATACTTGGAAACTCCATAATATTTCGCAATAATTTATCAAATGCCTCAATTGATTTTCTATTTGCTATAAAAACCTCATCCCAAATAATGGTTTTTGCAAGTACTATCATTTTTGTTAAACTAGATTGTTTGATAATTTTTGCATTGGTATTTTCTTCAATTTTCAATGACAACTTAAATCTAAAATGTGCAGTTCAACTATTAGGTAAGAGAGATGTTGCAACTCTAGATATTGCTACAGTTAAAGCAATATCTCCTTTGGATATAACATATGCAACTAGAGCTCGATACAAAATGTTTTTCCTACTCCTCCAGGTCCACTAATAAAAGAGGCTCTAGACTTATTTTTATTAACCTTCTAAATTACTACTCTAAGAGCTTGCCTCTATTTCTCATTCAATTTAGTAATTGCTAGTAAGTCATCAATTTAGATGCATATAATTTTTTCATAGGGTAGTTCTCTATAAACTTTTCATCTTCAGTTAGCCTTTCACAATTTGGTGACAATGAAAATTCAAATATTGATTTACTCATATTAAAAGGAAAATCATCAATTGAGCTTAGAGTTTTTTTGTAGATTTCTATTTCTACATATTTTTCTTGCCTCAAAAAGTCTTCAGATCGTAAGATGTAAAACTTATTCCATAATGCTTCGAGGTTTGGAGGCGCACAATTTACTAAACAAATTGCAAATAGTCTTCTCAAACTTAATGGCATTTGATAATGAGCAGCTTCATCAAAACATTATTCAGTAGATGTATCTGACTAAATGAATCCTCTATATATTGCAACTAAATGGAATATAATAAATAATTGATTGTCAACTAAAAGAAGAGATTGATATAAGTGCAGTGCCTTCACATTCATAAGTAGAATCTTTGAAAGATAACTCTCTCCTACAATTAGATCAACAACTAACAATCTCCCTACAGCAGGTTTTTTCCCCACAATTTCCATCTTCCACTTTTCTGCTCCCAAGCAATTTATTCAAGAAATTCTTTATATAGAAGGTCAAGTTTCACCCAAAATAATTTTATTAGCATTTTTCCACACAAGAAATGATTTGATACAATTTGATCTAAAGTTCTTTTTTCTCCCAAAGGTTATATATTTTCCATGTGGCAAATGCATTGGTAATACCAATTACAGGAGGATATAACTCGATCAATTGAAATCCAAATATTCTCCAATATGCTTCAACCGCGGACATCCATCTTTCTTGTTAGAATTCTTTAATGTCATCCTTTGCTGCAGCAAATGTAGGGCCAACTATTATGCCTTTTATAAATCATTTGTACATGTACTTGACTAACTTGATATTTAAACATATTTCAATATTAATGTGACAATCAAATTTCACAAGTAAATATGGACAATAAAGAACCACATATCTATTATCTAAAGGAACACCCCTAACAATAGTTCTTCTTCCATTATCTCGTCTTCTATAAGCAGGATAAGAATTTTTTCCATGAGTAGTAAGATCACAGACTGGTTTTGGAAACCTATTTTTGTAGTTTTCTTCTCTCATGCATACATTCTTAAGGTTAGAATCTCCACAAGGACCATGCATCATATGAGATATCACTAAGGAATATAGAAATGGATGCATATGATCAGTAATTTCAACACTAATAATTTTATTATATATATCTAAGGTTGTTACCTTGTGTTGATCTTTTAATTTTTAACCAATGTATGTGCACTAACCCTTTTTTTCATATTCAACAACATAGACATATTAAATGACCTCCCCGAAAAGGTTTTTTTATTACTATTTCATCTTTCAATTCTTCAAGTTTAGCTCAGAAAACATAGGCTACTAATTGAGGTCGATCATGTGCTTCCTTGGTTGGCAATAGTTCATCTTTATTGCATGTCATAGTTAAAAATAAATTAGGTTCCATCATATAAAAATCTAGTCATTGTGTCCCTAATTTAATATAAGAATCAATCCTATATTGCTAACCAGTTCTCCCGAAGTAAATTATTGAATTGAATTTATTATCTCTTATTTGGGCTTTATAACATGTAAACTTCAAACATGATACATATTGTTATTTTTTCCTATGCTATTGGTATACTGCATAATTAAAAAAAAAACAAATTTGTATATTTTATAGCAACCAATAAACAATAGATGATGATATTCATTCTCTTAATCAATATTTGTATACCAATATTTGAAAAAAGATAAAAATACAAACCTTATCCTTCTATTAGCAATATATCATTAGCTAATTAAGCTAATGTTGGCTTAACAAGATTTATACATTTGCATACAAACCTTTTATTCCCTGATTGTTCTATTTATTCTATACCAATATGCTATCCAAATTCTCCATATGAAAATAGCAAAGGATATTGCAGTAGATTATAGCATCCATAATAATATTCAATTGAACAACTTTCATTGCATCAAGTTTACACTGTAATATCTCTTTCAATGCATCCATAAACAATTTCTATATCTAGAGAACCATCAGTAGTTTCATCCCAAATTGCAACAATTTGTGCCTCTGTTGATAAATTATGAGTTCGTATATCTAACCTTGGATGACAACACAAAAAAAAAAAAATAGAATAATTTTCCAAATTATCACAAGATCAAAGATGCTTGAATACCTTAATGTAAGGATTGTCTGCTAAAACTTTAAGAAAAATATCAAGAATTTTAGGTTCCAATTCATATTCTTTAGGAAATTCAGTGTTGATATCATCAGCCATATCAAGAAAGAATAATTGTAGTCGGTTTGGTAATTCAAAAGAAGAATTTAACAGATTCAACTTATGACAAACCTGACCATTAACTTTAACAATGTACATCCATTGATTATTCCAATAATACCGAGGACCGATATTCATGCCAATATAAGTCAAAGAAAAGTTGTTATTATAAGTCTTTGCCTTCCTTCAAAAGCTACTACCAGTAGTTGATCTATCCACAACAAATAAGTCATAAAATATTGGATTATTTTCCGTACGAGCTAATGGCACCCAACCACCATAGCAACAATACCCTATAGTTTCTCTATGAAAGCGATGAGCACAATAATACATGCAATTAGGCGATGGGGGTGATTTCCAATGCATGAGTGAAAGATATGATAATCTCGAAAATCAATTATGCCCACAATGGGATAACGAACGTTGAGTAGATGGCCACACCTTATATGTCACTTCTTTCATTTAGAATTTCTGAAAATAAGACGTCCAAATTTTAATGGAATAAATACTCTAATTGTAACTAAAATAAAAATCCTCTAAACTTGTTGCTTAACAATAATTACTATATATAAGTAAATCATTCCACTAAAATTCACTGCAGTTCAAAATAATTAGTTGGTTCTGAAGCCTAAACATTAACAAACATTGTGGTATAAGGAGCATCAAATCCAGAGGAATGGAGATCATAGAACTATTCACTATTCTAGCTTTGCAATTATGTCTGCCAAAAAGGTCTTCCTCGCCATCCATTATTCATTGAAATATATTCAAAGAAACAAAAATTAGCATTGAAAATCATGCACTGTAAAACATAGCAATTATAATCAATATGCAAATTCATTGAACGACAACTTAACAATGATTAAAAATAAAATCAATATGAAAAAAAATCAATTGCCAAAGAACATAGCAATTACAATAAATATGCAAATTAATTGAATGGCGACCCCATACATATTAGAAATAAAATTAATATCAACAAATCAGGCACTATAGAACATATCTATTAAAATAAATGTGCGAATTTCTTGAACAAAAAATTAATATCCATTGAAAACAAAATTAAAAAGCACATATTAGGAAGTTTAAAAAAGTATATCAACTAACTCAATAGTAAATTCTTAACATTATCCCATCTCTTTTCCTATATTTATTTCTTTAATAAACAAATTTTGTTAAAAATTTTAAGTGAAAATAAAAATAAATAATGAAAGATAATAAATAAATAAAAATAAATCAAAATTTGAAACTTAATGGCCTCCTCCTACCTACAAATGTTTTTTAAAAAAACAATCCTGCGTATAGCAATTAATATTAGCTCTTTTTTTTAGTCTTTTCATGACCAACACAATTGATAAGAACCTTTTCTTTGGACACTCCCCTTCCCTTCTCACAAATCAAGATTTTGCTCCACTTTCACCCTATCTTCTCTGTTAGCCCGCTCCACCACCACCCCTTCAAGGAAAACACTAATACAAATACACAGAAGTATGTGTATATTGTAATAAATGCCTTTAAAACCTTCCTATATTCTCTTTATTCTTGCCATCCCCCAATCGCCTCTATGCTACCACATTTCTGCCATTAATATATTTCATTTCTATTTAACCATTTCTCTTTCTATTTGTGTTGATCAGAAAGGAAAGCCTTTGTTCTCCTTTTTCGTGAAGTTTCCTTTCGTTTTTTCTTTTCATGCATTGGTTTTTTGGAGTGAAATCCAAGATTTTTGGTAAAAACATTGGAGCTTTACTTGTAATCTACTGAAAGAGTTCACCCCTCTTTGTGTGTTAGTTTTCTCTTTGATTCGTTTTCTTTTTCTACCTTTCAAATGAGTTGATCTCCCCCTTGTTTCTTTCATCCCAGTTCACACACACAAACACATACATATGTGTTTGTGTGTGCGTTTTTCTCCCTCCCTTTCTCACTCACTTTTTCTGTTGTCATGAATTTCGTTTCTCATGCACAGTCAAAGATGACAATTTTATGATGAGCGGCCAAAATATAACAAAAAACAGCCTTAACACTCATTTCACTGTGACAAGGTCCATTTCGCTGTCCAAGACATTACCAATACTATCAGGTATGTACCAATATTAAGAATGGGTTTCAACTATTTTCATGGTTTTTTTTATCAAAATACATAGAGAGTGAGTGACTTTGAGTGATATTACAACAGTTTTTGTATGCTTTTCTGCTTTAGCTTTCTGTTCTTGACACCCATCAATTCATTAGTATATGCAATACCAAACAACAATTGATTGACAAAAAAATTTGGCATACCTTGCAAAACACCTTTTAGCTTGCAGTAGTGGGGTTCAGCACAACACCCTTTTCGGGCCCAAGAAGCTCAAGAATAAGTAAAGAAAAAAAAATAGGAAAAGCATGACATTCAGGTGGTTGGGTGGCATTTGTAGTAGTGGACATTTAAAAAAAAAAAAGGAAAGGAAAAAGCAAGAAAATCAAAAAGATTAAAAAGTGGTAGTGGGGTTCGCCGGTTGAACAGCTGCTACAGTAGCAAAATCCATGGCCTCTTATATATACGACTAACTCCTAACGTATATATATGTAATCGATATGTACCTATCATATATACCTACAGTCCCACCCCATCCCGCCCTAGCCACCTTCCCTACCTCGTTGCAACCCAAGGGTCCAAGCTGCTACAACCATGACTGCCAAAGCTTGGCCAACCTTTTCCATGGCAATTAAGACTTGGCAGCCATAGTTATGGCAACAAATCTGGCCAACCCCATAGTCCCACGCGGCCGTTTGTCTCCCTCACCCGACTTTTAGTCGTTGTGGCTGCATGTGGCATGCCCATGATAGCGCACTTCCAACGCAAACTAGTAGCTGCCATGGTCACATCTGGCCACGGAAAGGTGGTTTAGGTAGGCAGCTTGGTGGCCGATGGCGGGTGATTGTTGGATTGATGGAGAAAAAAATGAGGAAAAATAAAAGAAAAGGAAAAGAATAATATTGGAAAAAGAATATGGAAAAAATATTCCATAAAAAAGGGGGAAATTTTAGGAAAAAAGAAGAGAAAATTATTAAGTAATTTAAAATTAGGGTGAATTATGGCTATCACCCTTGAGGTTTTGCATAATTACAAAAAGGCTCTCGTTTTTTTGAAAATTACAAAAATCCCAAAGTTTGTTGCCATCCTTCAAATTAACCCATCCATGAGCTACCCGTTAGGGTTTTTGAAAATGTAGTTAAAATGGGTACGTGAAATTTCAAAATTACCCTTCAACTTGAAACCTCAATTTTGACTAGGTCTTACCCTAATTTGTGGATGAAAATAACCTTGAGGGCTATATTGTCATATTTTGAATTCATATAAGGATTAAATAGTAATATTACTATACTATAAGGGGTTAATTTTAAAAAAACTTGTAAGGTATTTATATATATTCATATATAACATATACATATATATACGCACACAAACCACCAGTGACAAATTCAGAAATGAGAATATATTGGCGGGGGGGGGGGG
>JACGDI010005359.1:1319405-1342297 GCA_014898725.1 Jacaranda copaia
TAAACATAAAAGTTCAAATATAAATTTTACAATTTACGAACTTGGAGGACATGATCTATATCGAAGTTGAACACAACAATATTTTATACCATAAATTTCATCATTAATTGAATTAATATTAGAAATTTTTACAATATCATTCTCAATATAATTAACTAAGCTATTTTTGAACATCTATTCACAATATTTATACCGGGAATATTTTCTCACTAGTAGTTGTCAAAATACAACGAAAATCCAAAAGAGATTTTTAAAAATATTTACTTACTATTATCTCTTTGTTTCTATCTTGTTGAAGTCAAAATTTAGTTGATCTACAAGTTACTTAAGGTTATTTTTAACTAAACCCCTATAACTTTTTCTCACACAAATAGAATAAGAATACCCTAATGGGCCTAATTCAATTATACTGTTCATTACATGGTTGTAAATAGAAACTTAAAAATTCTTAAGTTTATGAAATTAAAATAGGTAAAAATTTAATTAATTAATTTTATTTTTATCACTAATTAGAAATTAATTAATTTAATTCAATAAACATAAATAATTAATTTTTAATTTAAGGGACATTAAAAAAATTAAATCTTTTAAAATTAATGAATGTTAATTAAAAAGTAAATATCTTAATTAATATTAAATTATCTATTCTTTTAAAATTTAAATTAACTAGTACTAAAACTTTTTAATACACACAAAGGAAGTTGGGGGCAATGGCCCCTGCTTATCCCCACCCCTCACCCCCAATTAAATCTGTCCATGCCAACCACCCCCTGGCCAAGCGGCCATGGGGCTGCCATGGCAACGGCAGCATGGTAGCCCGGTGGAGGAAGAAGGGAGGGGGCAAGGCGTAGGGTTTGTGTATTTTTTTTAAAAAAAATATTTTTTAGTTAATAAATAATTTTAGTTAAAATATATATCTAAATTTATTTATTTATTTATTTCTAATTAATATAGTTTTAACTTTTTTTATTGTGTTTTAATTAATTAATAAATTTAACTAAATTTCATTAATTATTTTAGATATATTTGTTATTTGGATAAATAATTTAATTATTTTAAATATCTTTATCTTAGATATGATTATTAGTTTGATAATATTTAATTAAATATAAATAAAATATCTTTTTTTAATTACTAAATAATTTAGTTAAAATACATGTATTGCAATTTTTTTACTTATTCATTATTAATTGATATTTTTTTATTTTTTTTATTTTTAATTAATTAATAAATTTAACTAAATTTTATTAATTATGTTAGATTTATTTATTATTTGAATAAATAATTTAATTATTTTAAATATCTTTATTTTAGATACGATTATTATTTTAATAAATAGTTTAATTAAATTTAACTAAATTATTTTAGATATGCTTATTAGTTTAATATTGCTTAATATGTAACTAAACTGCTAAATATTATTTCTGATTTAATATTATTAAATACATTTAATTATACAAATAAATCATTTTAAATATATAAATTATTCAACATAATCCAAAATACTAATATGCCCTAATACATAGAGGGACACTCCGATCGTTTGCCGTTTTACCAATTTGCAACCTTTTTTTTTATTTTTTTAATAGTTTTATTGTTTGGGCATTTTTAACTTTGCATATTTTTTGTCTACCTTACATATAGTCTTTTGTAATTATTGAAAAAACAAGGACCTTTTTGTAATTATGTCAAACCTTAGGGGTGGTAGTCGTAATTAACCCTTAAAATTATCAAATTATTTATATCTTTTACTTCAAATAAGAATTTAAAAATTATCTAACATTTATAAAAATATATTAATATCCAAATATATGTAAATTTATGATGACTAGTTTTAAAATTATTAAAAATTACACTAGTTTAAGAAATAATAAGTTTGTGTTTTCTGAAAATATTTTTAAATTATAGTAAATTTGTATTTTAGTTAATAATTTTAAAATATTCAAAAGTATAAAATGTTGTCCATAAAAACAATGTTAAAATTCATCTCAATATAAATATGTATAATACTTGGGTTAACTTGCTAAAATTAAACTTAAATTAATTAAAATAAATAATAAATTTTAAATTTAATTCATAAAAATTATTAAATATATTTCCTATTGCATCAATATTATTTAAATCAATTTATTACACTAACACCCTTTTATGTTTTTGATGTGCACGGAAATGGAGTAAGGTCTTTTTTGATAGATAGCAACATGTTAGTTAATTTTCTTTGAAAAGCACATAAAGAAATCTTTTCTTCTTGAAAGTTATCTAAGTTTGTGATATTTTTCCAGTGATTTCTTATGCCCCAATTCTCTTTGGGACCTAGTATTTATAGTTTTAGTCTTGACGGGCTTAGGGCCATTAGAGTTTTTATGTCTCTCTTGATGGCTTAATTTGTCTTTTGGGCTCTTTGACCCTTTTACTTAGTTAACTACTTTTGGATATGATGCCATTATTAATTAATTTCCAAATTATCCTTATATATAGCCAATTTTTAGTAGTATCATCTACTTCCCCTATTTTTGATAGGAAGATTTTAATTTTGTATAAAAAAATATAATATAAATTTAATTTTTAATTTTTATTACTTTATTAGAATACGATTGTCAATTTAATTCATTTTCATTGATGAAATTAGGTGTGCATGGGCACATGCTTAAAGTCTAATGAGGGACTGGGAGAAACTTTGTATTATACTTGTCTTAAGACTTAGATGAATTTTCAAGTGGAATTGCAAGGATTGAAACACCAAGAAAGAGGACCCAAATCAAGTCATGACCAAGCTTGAATATAGCTTTGAGAAGGAGAGATATGGGGAGAATATCTAGGCACCCCTTGGACATTCAGGTTGGCTGCCAGTTGAGTGCCATGTTGGGCCCCCATTGGGCTCTATATCATTATATCAAATGACAGATATTTTGGAGGAAAAAAATAGTTATCTAGAGAATAAACTAATTATCATGGGATAAAAAATAGAGCAACAAGTATGTAATAGATGGAGTAAATCACATTCACAATGTCACACTAGTGGTCTAGTGATAGAATAGTAGTCCGGCACGGTACAAAATTTCATTTAACTCTAAGTTGGTGTATATTCTTTTTAATCTAGGTGCCTACATTGGGAGCCAGTGTTGGGCGCTTACTGAGTGCCCATAAAGGGGCTTTAATGATAAAATTTGGAAGTTTATTCATGCATCTCCTACTAAATTATCTTAAGTTCTGTTGTAGTTTGTTATGTAGTATAATAATGAAATTCTTCTAAAGAGATGTAGAGCCTTACTTTCATCAATTTGTTTGTTCATTTGTTTGAGAGCGTCACTCATTATCTTTGTGGGATGGAACACTTTGAAAGTGACAAATCAATCTTAGGTTGAAGGTAAGTGGCCATCATTGTTTAAATGTTAAGGTGATGAAGGCATATTCATGGGTTTTCTAGGAAGCTTCATAGTAGGCGTGTAGTAACTTAAGGAGCTACTTAACTTGGAGAATTCTTTGGTTTTTCTAAGTGTTGGGATATTGCCATCTTCCTCTTCTTGAGGATTCAGAGTGGACTTTTTTAGTTTGATTGTGCAAGTATCTCCTAGATGGTAGTCTCCCAAAGTGGATTTCTTCATAGAAGTTACCATGTGCCTCCCAAGGGCCTTTAGTAGGCTTTTCTAGAGAAGTTGCCACATGTCTCTATAGAGGGAGCCATTTCAAGACTCCAATGGAAAAGGTATTCTTGTAGAGAGAGCCACTTTAGGACTTAGGTGGAAAAGGTTTTTCAATGAAAGGAGCCACTTCAGGACTCCAATAGAAAAGGTTTTTCTTGCAAGCCATTGTTATTTATAAAAAAGAAGTGGATGCATAGAAAAACTTCATAATGCATCATTGGAAAAGTAAAGGGAAAAAACTGATAATCTCCTGAGTGAAATTGACTTTTATTCATGATGCAAATTTCGTCTAAATCAATGAAAATGAAACATTGCTTGCTAGATAAAACAACTAAAAGGGAAGAAGAAACATTGCAAGACATCTAGAAAGACATGCTTACTGGAATTTGGGGTATTTCCTACTCTTACTACATGGACTAAATTGTGATAACAATATCTTTATCCTCTAATACTATTTGGGCATCTCCCTTAACTGTGATCCTTTGCCAAGTAAGTATAGGTTGTCTCCACTCTTGATGATCTGGGTTGCTTTTTAAAGTTGCTCCATATTTAGCCCATGTATTCTTTCAAGTAGTTGTGCTAGATTAACTTTTCTATCCCATCTTTCCAATTGTAATATACCCCCAACTACGGTGAAAGTTTCAATATTTAAGGGATTTTAGCCTTTTGGATTCTTTGTGATATATGGAGGTCGCTTAACCAAGTCTTGTTGTTCAATGATTAGGAGCATCTTTACTCTCAAGAAAGTCAAGGGAGTGTATTTGAGGGTTGTTTATGGGAAATTGCATTTTTGTTCATTCAACTGCTTGTTAGTGTTGGCTAGTCATGGAAATAGGCTAGGCTAATCTAGGCTTTAGCTTAAATAGGCCAGACCTATTATGCAAAAATAACAAGCTTGAGTCTAGCCTATTATCTATGATAGGCTTTTTTTTAAGATTAGGCCTAGTATTTTTATAAATTCTAAAGCTTTAACCTAGCTGGAAAGCCTACCTAAAAGCCTATTGTTTACTAAAGCTTCTATTAAATCTAAACATCACATAAGTCTAAGTTTTTAATAAGCTTAAACTTATAACAAGCCTTGATAAGTAATAATCAAAATGATAAATAACAAATTCATAATTATAAAAGTTTAAATCTAAATATAAAATAGTATCATTTCAACATAAAGTAATACTAAACAACATAAAGGATTCCATAAAAGATTAATTAAGGGAATCAAATACAATTAATATTTAATCTCATATATCATTATTATTGTATTTTTTATGTGAAGAAAGATAAACAAGCCCGGCTTGTTAAGCTTTGCAAGATTTTAAAAGAGCCTAAGTTTAGTTTATTTAATTAAAAAGGATAATTTTTAAGCCTTGATTTGGCATTTTATTAAATAGGATAGCCCAAGTTAGGCCATAAGTAGATTAGGCCATAGGCCCTAATGAGTAGCTTGGCATATTCCTATCCCTAGTGTTGGCTACTTCTTTTGGCACCTTGCGTTTGCTAGCATCTTGAGGGATTACAACTTCCACAATCCTAATTTACTTCTCTGCCTATGCTAGGAGCTCTTCCAAAATAATGGGGGGTTTCCTAACAATCGACTTTTGGAACTTCAAGTGCTTCAATTTCTGCTGGATGATGTTAGGCAGTAGTTCCTTGCCAACATAAGAGATCTCATGTACTGCTTGGATAAAGCAGTTAAGATAAGTCCTCAAGGAATTTTTAGTATTTGCTTGATGGCGAATGAATAGGCCACTATTGTGGGGTTTTTATGGTTAGAGGAAACACTATGCTAACACCTCCCAGCCAATGATGGATTTAATTGACATTTGGTTGTACCATGTTAAGGCATGCTTAATGACTATCATGCAGAATAGTTTGTAGTATGCAGCTTCACCCAAGTAATAGAGCTTTATTCTCGCCATAAAATTATCTAAGTGCTCTAAGGTCTACAATGCCATCATATTTTGTAATTAGACTATTTGCACTCTAAGAGAAAGTGCCTCCACCAAAATGGCAGAAGAGAAAGGATTATGCCAAGGGAAAGGGAAAGCTAAAGGGTGTAGTTCTAACGAATGCATCTAATATCATCTATCAAGCATCGAGCAGAGTCTGCTCAGAGTAGGGGCATGTGTCTTCTTGCTATGGTAAATAAAGAAGAATCGTGTCATGCTCTGAGTTAGATCTTTGCCCAATTCTCTTCGAGGAAAAAAAAGTCCACTGACTTCGATGCGAGGATTACTGCAACTCTTAAGGGTGGCAATCTTCAACATATTAGGGGATTGCTTTAGTGTAGCTTGAATAGTAGTTATCTAATAGGGTCCTTAGCATCTCTAAGGTCACAAGTATAATAGGATCTCCAGAAGGAGGTCCTTGCTATAAGGGCATTTTCTCTAGTAGAGGTCGCGCGATGTTGGGTTCAATGGTGCTTCAGATTGGTAACTTTCCATATTCTCCAAGGCTAGGTCTACCCAACTACTAGGGTCACAAACTTTTGATCGCATCTCATCTACTTCCTCAGCACTCCTACTTTGCTCTTTAAAGTTCCTACCGATGATGCAAAAATGATGCTGCATGAAAATAGAGTAAGGTCCTTTCCCGTAAACAACAGTGTGTTAGTTTATTTTATTTGGTGCATGCATAAAGAGATATTTTCTTCTCAAAGTTTATTTTATTTGGTGCATGCATAAAGAGATATTTTCTTCTCAAAAGCTCTAAGTTTGTGATTTTTTGTAAATGATTTATTGTTCCCTCATTCTCTCTAGAACTCAGTATTTATAGTTTATAGTTTTAATAGGCTTAGACTCATTAGGGTTCTTCTATCCCTTTTGATGGGCTTAGCTTATCTTTTGGGTTCTTGAGCCCTTTTAGTTAGTTAATTAATTTTAGGTCTAACACCATTGTTAATTAATTTGCCAAACTGCCCTTATAGTCAATTTTTAGTGGCATCAATTTTATTTACTACAAATAGGTCTAGACTTGCATGACTTATGCATAAATAAAATAAGGGATTTTGGTCTAACAAAATAGTCAATATTTAAGTTTTATCAACTAAAGGGCGAAATTAAAATTTTAAAAATTTTCAATGATGATGTTAGTAGATTAAATTAATTCGATAAACGGTTAGAACAATTTGTAAGATGATAACAAATGTCAAGAAAGACAATTGTAATTTTCAAATCATAGAGGATGTATTTGCAATTACCACAACCTCATAAAAAGTTGTTGTACTTATCCTTTTCTTTGTTTATTCGAAAATAATTGGATTTTAGGTGTAGTTCCATGCAATAAGTTTTTAAAGAAGGAAGTTGGGGTTGTTTCACTTATTCTTGCCCTCGACCACATGAGAAAGATGGGCGTTCAAAGACATTTTGAAAGTGAGTTTTGAAGTTTGAGAAGGTAAGATTGTCTACATTATAATATAAGTTTTTTAATTCGATCCTCATATAAATTAGTGTATTTCTTTTAAACCTTTTAAGGTATGTAATTTTTTACTGTGTGCTTAGCATAATGTATGAGTTTCTTCCATATTTTTTGTTTTCTAATATTTTGTGTTATTACTGTAAATGGAGACATTTTTACTACATTCATGAACATTTGACCGCAAACATGGTAACTGACATAAGGTTTTTATTGAACAAGCTGAAAATTATTATGATATGATGCATATTACTTTTAATGTTAGTACTTTAGAGGTTTATATATTAATTTTGAAAAAACTTATATGTGTTCATGTTGTTTTTGAAAAAAATCAGAAGGGGGTAAATGTAATTTATTTATTAGTTGATGGTAATTTGTTTTTTTTTCCTTTTTTTCTTTTTATTTTTTGGTATGTTGTGGAATTTTTTATTAATGTGTTTTGTCTTAAGAGGAATAATTTTTACTAGTGTGATGGATACTTTCTCCAGGCATCCATTGTTATTGTTGTTGAACAATTCCCAAACTTTGGTCATAACTATGGATTTATGATTTTATGATTCCTACTGTTATGTTTGACGTTATTCAGATATTACGTATATGGGTAAATGAAATATCTCATAAAGCAAGAGGTCCTACATTTATTGTTGATTTTACCTTGAAATTTAGGCTAAATTAACAAAGAATGGAAGAAAAATGGAGTGAAATGGAGCAAGGGGCCGAAAAATGCATGCAGTGAACAGTAGCTTCACGATGAGTAGTAACCGCATGCAATGAACAGTAACTTTTGCCCAAATGTGAAGTTTTTGCCTAATTTTTGCAGCTACGCATGAAGGACAGAAAGTTTGCACTGGGGCGCAAGGTTTGTGCGCCCTAATGCATGAGACGTTAATTTTTGTACTGGGGCACAAATTATATGAGCCTCAGTACATAGCACAAATTGACTTCGACCAAGACTCTACTTTACAGATATAAATACATGCTTTCTTTTGAAATTTAATAAGAGAGCATACACAAGGGTTCTAACTATTTTTGAGATAGTTTCTCAAGACGAAGAGCAAAACAAAGGTGTTAGGTATTCTCGTGAGATTTGTGGGATTCAAGATTGCACTTGCATTTTGATTTGAGATCAATAAAATTTTGTTCTTTGTCAGGTGGATTTAGCTCATTGTCGAACCACGTTAATTCTTGTTGTCAATTATATTAAATTTCTTTACTATTATTTTATAGTTATGATTCTAGATCATTCCAAATCACAACAAATTGGTATCGAGAGTCGGGATTGATTAAATGTCAACCATGAAGCATGAGGTAGAGAAGTTTGATGAGAAGAATGATTTTGGGCTATGGAAGATGAAGGTCTACACCCTTCTATGTCAACAAGGTTTACAAAGAGCGTTTAAAGGTAAAGATTCCTTCTCGAAAATGCTGACAGATGAAGAGAAGGATGAGTTTATGATAAAGGCTTATGATGCTCTGGTGTTCTCATTAGCAGATAACGTACTGAGAGAGGTCACCATGGAAAGTACACCAATGGGACTATGCTCAAAGCTGGAGAGTCTATATATGATGAACTCCTTAACAAATTAGCTATATTTGAAACAGCGATTATATGCATTAGGGATGAAGAAAAGTACATCTATTATTTAGTATATTAATTATTTCAATAAAGTAATTCTAGATCTCACTAGTATAGATGTTAAAATTGAAGATAAAGATCAAGCGTTGATTCTCTTGTGTTCACTACCCAAATTATTTGAGTAATTGGTCACTATGTTGCTGTATGGACAAGATAAGATTTCAATAGAGAATGTGAAGGCCTCACTGAATTCCAATGAGTTGAAAAAATATGTCCTGGGCAATAACAATGGTGAAAGTGGGGAAGAATTGATGGTGAAAGAGAGACCAAGAGAAAGAGAAAAGAGTATAGGCCGATTGAAGTCCTAAACCAAGCCTAGAAGTGGCAACATGTGTTTTAGGTGTAGTGGAAAGGGGTACTGGAAATAGAATTTTCTAGAATGAGGAAAGGTAAAAAATATAGGTGAAACTTCTGATCAGAAATGGGATGATGTCACGAGAATTGTTGAAGATGAGTCTAATGGTGGGCTTGTTCTCAACGTTACCAAAAGCTTACTAAGCTTTGAGTGGATTTTGGATAGTGGCTACTCCTACCACATGTACCCATGTGAAGATTGGTTTACCACTTATCAAAAATACAATGGTGGTAAAGTGCTTATGGGAAACGATGCTTCATGAAAGGTTGTAGGAATTAGCTCAATAGGTATCAAAATACATAATGGCATAGTAAGGACCCTAACAAATGTGCATCATGTTCCACATCTGAAGAAAAACTTGATTTCACTAGGTACATTGGACAAGAACGATTGTGAGTATAGAGCTCGAGATGGTGTTCTGTAGGTTTCCAAAGGTGCACTACTTATCATGAAGGGAGACAAAAGGAATGGCCTTTATATCTTACAGGGAAACAGTTTATGGAAGTGCAATAATTTCTTCATCAGTCAATAATACTACGAGACTGTGGCATATGTGGCTTAGGCATATGAGTAAGAGAAAGATGTCAGAACTAAGCAAATATGGCTTGCTTGGTGGAGAGAAGATTGGAGAGCTAGATTTCTACAAACAGTATATACTTGGCAAGCAACATAAGGTGAAATTCGACAATGCGATTCACAAGACCAAGGACACCTTGGATTACATTCACTCAAATCTTTAGGGGCCTTCTCAAGTTCCTTTAAAGAAAAGTGCTACGTATATGCTAACATTCATAGATGACTTCTCACAGAGAGTATGGGTATACATACTGAAGCATAAGATGAGGTGTTTGTCAACTTCAAGCGATGACAAACTTTAATCGAGAAATAGATAGGAAAGAAAATCCTGTGCTTGAGGACTAACAATGGATTGGAATTCTACAACAAGGAATTTTAGGAATTCTACGAGAAAGAAGAAATTATGAGGTATCGCACAGTTGTCCACACACCACAATAGAATGGAGTTGCAAAATGAATGAATAGGACTATCTTAAAGAGAGCTAAATGCATGCTCATTAACATTAGATTGTCCAAGAATTTTTGGGTAGAAGCAATCAATACTACTTGTTACTTGGTAAATAGGTCATCATCAACTACTTTGAACTACAAGACACCAATGGAAGTTTGGTCTGGGTCTCCTATTGATTACTCAAATCTAAGAGTGTTTAGGTGCCCAACCTATTTTCATGTTCATGATGGAAAGCTTGAGCCAATGGCTAAGAAGTGCATATTCCTAGGCTATGCAGGTAGAGTAAAAGGTTATCATTTGTGGTGTAATGATGACAAAGTCTCCAGGATGATTATCAGCAGGGATGTGACTTTTGATAAGTTTGTAATGATGAAGAAGGTTGAGCAACCTAAAAGCAGTCAACAAAGTGTTAAGGAGAAGGTGGATTTTGAACTTGACACTCCACAAGTTTCAAAGGGGAAACAGAAGATAGTAGATGAAGCCAATGAGAGCGCATTATTACCTAACCAATAGCAGGAAAATAATTCACTACAAAACTATCATTTAGCTTGTGATAAGGAAAGGAGGCCAATCAAACCACCATAGCAGTTTGCATACTTAGAAGTGGTAGCTTATGCATTGAGTTCAGCTGAGGAGTTTGTAGGAGATGATCCAATCTCATACAAAGAGGTAATTTTCAGGCCAAATTCTGATAAATAAGTTGCAGTTATGAGTGAAGAGATAGAGTCTATACACAAGAATAGCACATAGGAGCTGGTTGAAATACCTAAAAGATAGAAAGTTGTAGGTTGTAAATGGATCTACAAAAAGAAGGAAAGGATTCCTAGGGTTGAGGATGCTAAATACAAGGCGCATTTGGTTGCTAAGAGTTTTACTCAGAGAAAGGGAGTTGACTTCCATGAGGTGTTCTCCTTAGTTGTAAAGCAGACTTCTATTCGTGTTTTTCTTGCCATGATTGCTTTGTTTGATATAGAGTTTGAGCAAATGGATGTGAAAACAGCATTTCTGTATGGTGAGTTGGAGGAACAAATCTACATAAGTCTACCAGAAGGATTCATTTTTTTTTAGAAATAAAATCAAGCATATCTTTTGAAGAAATCATTATATGGCTTGAAGCAGTCTCCCAAACAGTGGTATAAAAGGTTTGATGCATTTATTACCAAGATAGGATACACTAAAAATAATTTTGATTGTTATGTATATTATAAAAAATATAATGATAGCCTCCTAGTATATTTGTTGCTGCATGTTGATGTTATGTTGATAGCCTCTAGAAACATATATGAGATCAATATTTTAAAAGCTCAGTTAAGTGAAGAATTTGAGATAAAGGATTTAGGCAGTGCAAAGAAGATATCGGGCATGGAGATCATCCGGGACAAACACGTTGGATTGTTGTTCTTGTCTCAACAACATTATATTAAGAAAGTACTGGAGCATTTTGGGATGGATAAGTCCAAGTCAATGAGTACACCACTTGCAACTCATTTCAGACTCTCATTGGATGATTCACCAAGTACTGAGGAGGAGGTGGAGCACATGTCTAATGTGTCGTATGCTAGTGCAGTAGGTAGCTTGATGTACACTATGGTGTTCACTAGGCAAAACATTTCACATATAGTCAGTATTGTGAGTAGGTACATGCACAAGCTAGAAACGACTCATTAGCAAGCTGTGAAATGGATCATGAGGTATCTAAGAGGCTCTAAAAATAGATGTTTGAGGTATAGTCAATTGAATTCTAGTGCTAGAATTATTGGCTATATGGATGCGGATTACGTAGGAGATTTAGATAGTAGAAGGTCTATGACAGGGTACGTGTTTTATGTTTCAAGTTGTACAGTCAGTTAGAATGTGACTTTACAATCATCAGTTGCATTGTCTATAACAAAACTTGAGTACATAGCTTTGGCTGAAGGCATGAAGGAAAGATTTTAGCTAAAAGGGCTAATTGAGGATATGGGTATGGATTATGAGATCACTTCAATATTTTTTGACAGTTAGAGTGCTATACATTTGTCAAAGAATCAAGCCTTTCATGAGAAAACAAAGCATATTAATGTGAGGTATCACTTTGTCTAGGATATGGTATCTCAAAGTGTCATTTTGGTAGACAAGGTTGGGACCAAGGATAATTCGATAGATATGTTGACTAAAGCTATTCCAGGAATCACATTCGATCATTGCTTGGATTTGGTTAACATTAGCAAACTCAAATGACAGGCTCTTTTAGGGGCTAGGACAGAGAGGAAGGATGGTGAATTTCAAGTTAAGGTGGAGAATTGTTGATTTTGCCTTGAAATTTAGGTTAAATTGACAAAGAATGGAAGAAAATGGAGCGCAACGGAGCAAAGGACCGAAAAACACATTCAGTGAACAGTAACCACGCACAGTAAATAGTAACTTTGCGCCAGGGTGCATGTTATTTCCCAAGTTTTGCAGCAGCACATGAAGGACAAAAAGTTTGTGCTGGGGCGCACAAATCGGCGCAAGGTTTGTGCACCCCAACAACACGAGATGTTAATTTTTGTGCTACGGCGCAAATTATGTTAGCCCCAACACACGGCACAAGTTGACTTCAACCAGGACTCTACTTCACGATTATAAATACATATTTTCTTTTGGAATTTAATGAGAAACATATACACAAAGGTCTCTAACTACTTTTGAGATAGTTTCTCAAGACGGAGTGTAAAACGAGGGTTTTAGGTGTTCTTGTGAGATTTGTGGGATTTAAGTTTGTACTTATATTTTGATTTGAGATCAATAAAATTCTTTTTTTTGTCAGGTGGATTAAGCATATCGCCGAACCATGTTAAATCTTGTTGTCAATTGCATTAAATTTCTTCACTATTATTTTATTGTAATTCTAGATCGTTCCAAGTTACAACATTTTTGGTAAATAAGTAGAATAATTTAATTGTAATATTTTTTAAATGATAAGGTTAAGCATGTATTTTATGCTAAACCATGAGGATTTCATTATAAAGATATCAAATAACTATTTCATCTGTTAATTATAGCTGGTTTTTGTTGTACGGATGAAGTATGATTATGAAGAGAAACAAGAAGGCCCGAACTAGAATTAGTTGAGCACTCTTTCAACTTTTGTATCTCAATTTTGATATGAAGATATTGTTATGTAATCTTTGATGCTTATATATTTTTTCTCACTCTAAATATAAATATATTTGTAAAGTTTGTAGACTGTGGATGGATGAACAATTGCTTGGTACTTTCGTCTCGAGGATTTAGAGTATGTGGATATTTTTGTAATGAATTTGAAACCTAAGGATACTTGTAAGTTATAACAGAATTCACAGATGCACTTTGTAACTTATTGGTATTAGAGAATCTTAGAGAAGAAAGAAAAAAAAAGGTAATTTGGTATATTCAAAAAGGTAAATGCAATACTTAAAAACTATTATCATATTTACGATACTCTTTTTGGGATTCTTAGGAGTGTAAATGTAAGATGGCCAGCTGTTATCCTTCTTACTATTGCATTATAATTGAAATATTATGATAACAAAACAAATTCATTTTAATATGAAGAATTTAAACACATCATGAACAAGTATACAAATAAAATAAGAAATAAAAAGGTTTTCAAACCACCAAATGCTATGAACGCAAAATTTTAAAGATTTATACGCCAAAAAAATATAAAATATAACAAATAGAAGCAAAGGCATTCTTATCTCAATTGATAAGCATCTTGATGGTATTTAGGGGTTTTCAATAAAATTTTCTACAAGCATCAACTATGTCCTCAATGTTGGTTAACAACTTATGCAATTTATAAGAAAGCAACAAATGTCAATGGAGTATTTTAGGGGTGCAATCAAGCTGAGTTTGGAAAAAACAAATTGGTTCGCACTCAAAGTTAAAATATTACAATTTAGGACTTAAGCTCGACAAGCTTTATTTTTTTGAGCTCAAAGCTTGACTCAATGAAATCTTAAGCTTGACTCGATAAAGCTCGAAGTTTTTAATAAGCTCTAAATTACTACAAGTTCAAGCTCGAGCTTAAGCTCAAAATTTTTAATTTAATAAAATGATAAAAAATTAATAATCAAAAGTCACAAACTAATATAAGTTTACATCACAAGTACCATATTATCAAATTAAATATATAATCCGAGCATTGATGATTCATAAATAAACATCTGAAGAGTAAAAGTATTCAATATAAAATACCGAATGGGAAATAGGATTTTCACTTGAGAAGATACAAATCATATGACTTTTGAAGTGGAGATAAAAAAGAAAAGTCTAATAAACATTGAAGAACAATGTACACAACAATTAAAAATAGCTAAGAGAAAATCACTTCCATTCAGAGGACAGGTAATGCTGAGTGTTCCCAATACACCAAAATAAATTACAAATCTCAATTTTACCATAAGAAGAACTCTCACAGAAACTAGAAAGTTAAAGAGCTCAAGGATCAAGCAACATACCAAGCCTGCCCTTACCTCTAAATGCATTAGATTAGTCCCCAATTGCATACAAGCCATCTCTATATAACACCTGCAAGGAAAAAAATCTTCCCTAAAATAATTCTAGACTAGTGAACTCAAATTTGAGCAACCAAAATCTATAGAAACCCAATTCACATAAACTCTAACTAAAAGTCTCCATACAAGACATATTAGACAAACCACAAATGTTACAAAAATCCAACTAATAAAGACTATGATTAATGCGGCAAAATGTTCGAAAAATCCCAAAAAAAATTTATTCCTCCCTATTTCTATATCCCCTGAAATCAGCCCATATGATAACTAGCCCAAAAATCTTATATTCATCATCGACCACAGGTGCTACATAGAACAAATGCAAGGGAATAAAGATAATCTATTTATATTTCACAAATGTTTGACAACTAAGAACACAAACATTCCAAGATATGAAAACAAGCTATGTAGTTGAACAATCATTTATCAAATATCTATCAATAAAATAAGAAATAAGAATTAATTCACCTTTATCACAAATATTAACGTTTGCTATGAGCATCACCAATAGGAAGAATGACTTTAATTGCTTTAGATTGTTTCTACCAATTCACAATCCAAGATAATATCAAAATATTAGAAAGAGTTATAAAAAAATAAATTGAATAGTAACTAAATATTTTTCCTCAAGTTTCTTTTTAACTCAAAAGTGCTTGCTCAACCAATCTCCTCCACATATTAGTGCTTGAACTTTTATCATAAGAGAGTGAGGCACGAGAATGGTCAATCACCCTACTACCAGCACTAACGAAGCCTCTGAGGCAACAATGGTGATAAGAATGGCTAAAATATCTCTGGCCATCACTAACAATACAGTATGAATATTCCATCATTGAAAACATCAAACTTGACTTCACCTTTTCCTTTGTCTATATAGACATTTTCTTCAAGATAAACATCAAGTTCTAACTTTTCTACTACTTGATTGGACACTAAACCCCTGTTTACTGGAGTGAACATTATCTAGATTATCTCCACCTCTACTAGACTCACTATGGCCACCATACTCTGCAACATATTCACTGAAAAGATCACATAATGTTTTCAAAACTTTTTTCTTATTTTCATTGGCAGCATAATTTAAATAGAGCTTGGGAATGCAAAAATTGGGAAGGCGTATCTTGCATCTTAGATTTAGAACAGTAGTAATGGACATTAACAAGTAGCATTCTCCCTAATATTTGTCAAATTTTAGTTTCATCTTTGTAGCCATGTCCCTAATGAAAGGATCCACCTCCTCAGAATTATTATCCAATGACACCTTCACTCAATATAAATCATTAATAAAGATGTTAAATGTTGGATAACTACTACCTAAAAAAACATGTGTAGCCTCCCAAAATAGCCCCAACACCGAGCAAAGCTTTTCAATTTTGCTCCAATCTTGTTTGCTAAGGCATGCTTTGTATTGTGTATCCATTTCCTTGAACCTTGGGAAAACGTCTCTAAACTTATAAGCATCATCCAACATTTCATATGTTGAACTGCATCATGTCTTGCAACCATCAATCAACTTTCTATCCAAAAGATTTAGTTGTTTAACAATCTTCGCAATTGTTCTCAACCTATTATCCGATCTTCTCACAAACTCAACACTATCTTGAACAACATCAACAATCTCTTTGATCACATCAATACCATCCTAGGCTACTAGGTTCAAGATATGTGCACAAGACCTCATATGAAACAATTGCCCATCACAAGGCAATTCTTCTTTAATGACTAAGCAAAAGTCTTCAAGTTCTTGATTGCAACATCACTGTTGCTGGCATTGTCAACTGAGATAGAATACACCTTACTTTGAATGCCCCATTCCTTCAAACAACGCCAAATATGATTAGCAATGTGAACTCCTCCACGATAGGGCAGAATGTGAACAAAATTCAGCACGCATTGCTACAAATGCCAATTATGATCAATCCAATGCTCAGTAATAACCATATATTCAACCTTTTAGCTTTTAAATTTCCAACAATCAATAGTCAAACTAATTTTGTTGACATCCACCAGAAGATTTTTCATTTTCTTCCTCTCCATTTTGTAAACTCCATTGTAGCACTTCTTCAATGTTTCTCATAACATTCTTTTCCAATTAGGATTTGTAAATTTTTCAACATAAATTAAAACTTTCTTCCTCCACAACTGTAAATCAGTGCTTATGCATAAGTACCCAGTTGGATATTAACTCTTTCATTTTTTTCCATGTCAAACTTCCCATCTTGTAATGCAGAATATTGAAAAGAACATGAATCCAACAATACTGGTAGAAATCCAAGCTATAGATATCTCATTTTTTTCCTTTTCTTTAGCAACTCTAGCTCTTTAATAGGCACTGCAACCAACCAAATACCTTGACAATTGACTTGTTGGAGTAGACTTACATTTCTTAAAAAATTTATTACAGTGGATGCATTAATTTTTCAAAAGCTTATCTATAGGTCTGTAGCATCTCTGTAATCAGCCCAAATAGTAGATTTTTTTCCACTCTTGGCTTTTGGAGCAAGCCATCATCATCCTCCTACTCTTCTATTTTAGTTTGATTTATAGGTCTAAAAGGTTTGCTACTGCATTCTCATGAAGCTTTTCTTCATTTGTTTGCTTTTCAATATCATCCATTGTCACCTCAAGAGTTTTTTCCAAATTTGATATCATAATACTAATAGAATCTTCTTCAAAGAAAGATATAAGTAGTGTAGAAGATTCATCTTGATGGCCAGAAAACACATCTGCAAAAATAAGCAACAAGAAAGATCAATTTCATGGCATAGGCATACTATATTCAAGGCAAATCAGAATTAGAAACTTGGGGGCATAATCATACTATATATTGCTAAATCACAAGAAAACACCTCAAATTGCTCTGCTACTGTTCTTAGTACTCATATTGCAAATTAATTGATAATTTTTAGTGGTGTGCGGGCTAAGCAATTAAGCATTCTCCCTCTAAATTATAAACATAAATAGAAAAGAAATAAAAGATTGGTAAGGAAATACAAAAGCTGAAGTACCAGAAACAAACAAAATATGTGGACATATCATGATTCATAGAAACTCCAATCCAAATCCATCCTTATCAATTTTTACAGCAACCAAAAAAAAAATTCTTAAATACTACTTTACATGAAAGCAACTAACCTTAGATTTACCAGAAAGCCACCTAAGTTGTATTACTAATCAGATTCAAACTTAGAGTAAGAAATTCTATTAAAAAACCAAAATACAATGCTGCGATTGCTTGTGGGTTGAGCCCGTTTGTCCTCCTCAAAAACACAAAACATAAGCCAGCATATGCTTGAATGTGAGACAGATTTTTTGTCTTTGAAACAAATGGGTTTAATGTCTCACATTGCCTCTCTCACACACTGACATGCATGATGCATCACCTTGCCCACCCCCCACCCCCCACCCCCCTTGAGTCTTGGGCCTCACTCAAGTGACATTTTCTGCCTTTTTTTCCTTTTTTGTTTTGCAACAAATACTATTTTTTTTTTTTGCCAACAATGTGTTATATATTTGTGTAACTAGGATTTCATAAATATATTTTTTTGTAATTGCAAGAATTGTCATATTTTTATGTAATTAGAATTTCTAATATAAACATATTATGTGGAAATTTTTACTCTTCATCATTTTTATTCGCACTAAATAATTTATTTTTCTACATGTTTCAATTTTAAATATTTAATTGTATTTTATTTGAATGATTTTTTCCAAAAATTTTATTATCAAATAAAAGTATCTAAATAATTTCATCTTCATAAATCATCAAATGTACTTGATAAAAAAAAGTTATGAATAACATAATTTTCTTTTAGCCGATATGATTTGTTTTACCCAAAAAATTATGAATTTTGGTAGAAATTATTGGCCCAAAGAATTAAAAATTAAAAATTAAAAAATTAAAGGATTAAAATACAAAAATAGAAAAATAAATAACTTAAAAATTAAATTTTGATTGATAAGAATTTTTCATTTTTTTATATATTATTTAAAAAAAATAAGTTTCTAACAATTCGCTTAATAAACAATTTGTTGAAATAAATTTGTTGAAACAAATTATTATTTAGTTAGTTGGAATGTTTTTTAAATTAATAACTTAATTAATTGTCAATTTTTAAACAATAACCCCAAAAAATGCAATCTATTAATTTTTCTATTATTTTTAATTTTTTAAATATTCCCAATCCCAAAAAAAAAATCTCAAAACTAAAACTCATAAAACATTCTTATTTTTTTAAACATATCTCTCAAATATTTCTCACAAATAATCTTACAATCATCACAACCTCACATCACACCAATTCATTACACCATACCATAATATTATATTTTATCTCACAATCATTCACAACCTCATTTTCAAATCTCATATTTCTAAAACACTAAAACAACCTTAAAATTTTATAAACATGAAAAATAAAATATTGTCTTACAAGCAATCACAACCCGAGACTCCCTCTTTTAGTCCCCAAAATCTCAAGCAAAATTATTATTTTTCTCCAATCTCAACTCCCTCGAAAACCTATCCTTCCTTAATCCATTGTTGTACCATAATCTGACGCATTTTTCTCACAAACACCCACTTTCACACACCACAATCAACTCCATCATCCTAGATTTCTTAAAAAAACTCCAAAAAATCCTAGAGCCCATTATGGTGTCTGATTATGGATTGGTAAATTGAAGCATAAGTTTAAGCCCAAAATCACTTGAAGCATTCAAACCCTTGACATTTCAAATAAATTAGTAAAAATAACAGAACCCATTAAAGAAATATTTGAAAAATAATTTTAAAATGCAAACCTACATTTATTTAGAAGGAAAAATTCTATCTGGCAGATTGTAGCACGTCAAGAGGAGGTGGGTCACAAGGGAAGCGCGGTCAGAAGACTTAGAATTTAAACTGATGAGTGATGAGGTAAAAACCATGTTTTAAAAACTAGATCGGATCGGCTGGTTCAACCGAATTGGAGACTAGTGGCCAATTCGATCCGATTGAAGCATAAAAATCAGTAGAGTTCAAAACCAGTTAAAACCGGTCAAGAACGGGTTGAACCAGTCCAAACCGAACCAGTTCAACTAGTTCACTTGTTTTTTTTTTTCTGAAAATTTTAAATTTTTTTAAGAAGAAAAAAAATTGGACACAAAAAATAAAAATTATGAGTTAAAGATGATGATTAAAGATTTTGGACATGTAATTTTTTGAAACATGAATTTATTTTCTTAAAATTTAATGAAGTGGTAGTTATATGTGAATGCTTATGTTTAATTTGTTATTTTATTTTGTTTAATCTCTTTTAAATTATGTTGAATATTTAGTGTGGAAGAATGTATTTTTACTTTGAGTTGAAGCAAGAAACAAATGATTACTTAAATCAATATGAAACATTATGTTTTATTTATTTATAGTTGATAAATTGTAAAATAGTATTATTTTCTGAAAAAAATTACTTAAAATTAAGTAAGTTGAATTTTTTTTCAAATAATATTCTTTTTATATCAATTGAAGGTTTTATTTTTTTGTAATATTAAAATATTATATATATTTATAAAATTAAATATAATTATTATATTATTATGACGTCATACAGGTTCAACCAAATTGAACCAGTAACCAGTAAGGTCATCGGTTCATTATTCGGTCCGATTTTGAAAACATTGAGTAAAAATGATCAATGGTTGCCGTTGGGGTCTTGGGGATGGTAAGAGTTAGAGGAATGTTAGGACTCAAGAGACTAAGCTCAATTGCTCAAAAAGTGTCCAGAGTCGAGAGACTTCAATATAGATGGTATTTCAATGGATGTAGTGGAGGGTGGCCAACGGCGGTTATTGTGGTAGGTGGTGAGAGGCGCCAACGCACTGTTTGTGGGTGGTGAGCAGTGAGCATGAGACTGTGGGAAGCTAGGCCCATTTGGTTTCATAGTCAAAGCAAAGTTTTACATTTTTTATCATTATATAAATAAAACACATCACTTTTTATACATTTTCAATCAATATTATTTTTATTTTTATTTTCAAAACATATTCTTTTCCTAATAATATATATTCTCTTTTTATCCCATTATTTCTATCTCTCCACCTACAACCTATTAAAACCAATATAATCATTACTTTTTCAGCAATCTATCTAAATTCAAATTTATTTTCAATTCATTTCCACTAACTTTTTAAATTTTAGAAATAATGAAAATAAAAAATAAAAAAATAAAACCAAACAGGCCCTAGGGTTTTATCATGTCTGACTTTCAAATTTGAATGTTTATTTTGTTTTGAATTTATTTTGTTGTCTTTCTAATTTTAGTTTTTAATTTTTTTGGATTTAGAATTAATAATATATATTCATAATATATACATATATTAATAAAATAAAATAAAATAAAATATATATATGATTTGCAAGCTTCAAACTCATATATAAACGGCTCAAAATTGGCTCAAAATAAAGCTCGAACTTGATTGACTCGACTCGAGCTCAAGTTGCTTCGAGCTCATACCAAGTGAACTTGAATCGTTTGCATTCCTAGGGCTAGTTTGGTTGGATACTTAAGCTAAATCATAATTATTTATCGGGAGATAATGGATGCAATTTTTTTATTATTATGATATAATTTAATTTACATGATTATTTGTGATGCGGCTAAAAGTCGCTTATAGTGAAAGAGTAGTGTTTGGGATGAATTCGACCAAGGAGGTTGAGTATTCAAAGTTGTATTTCTCTCGAGGTCTGAGATCTATAACCACAACACACGTTAGGCTAGCCGAGGTGCCCCCGACTAAGGCACTCCGATGCTCATGTTAGTTCTGATCGAAATGTAATAATCGAACAGAAGACTGAGAATACAGAAGGTTTATACCGTATTTTGCATTATCTTGAGCATGGTCGAGTGTGAAATATTTATAGCCTTCTTCAAGCGTGATTTGTCCATGGTGCCCTTATCAAGTGTACTGACTTTTGTCTTTGCCAGAGGGCTGATGGTCATTCCATATCCAGATCACAATACTGTTCCAGGTGGCTAAATCTCCTGTTTTCTAAGGTGAATAGTACCTCTGAAGGAACCTCCCTACCCAAGGTGGTGGCAGAGTTGGTAAGATTGGTGGCAGCGACTGTACCGATTGTAACACGTCATTAATGCAGAGGCATGCTGCCTATCAGACTAACAAATGTGGCAGAGATCTAAGTTAATGCTAGAGTGGGTCTTGATGTCGATACATATTGACCAGAACTAATTGGTCGATCATAGGTCTCAGACTTGATGTTGGGCCTATTGGAACATCTATAGTGGTCCTGAGATTGATGCAGGTCAACTGTAGATCCTACCAAGTAAGGTCAATACAGGTTGAACAAATGATAGTTGATAGGCGATCTGGCTCAGACTTGATGTTGGGCCTCTTGGGATATCCTACTTGATATTAGGTCATTGGGTCTGCTAGGTTATCCCATATCATGAGTCCACCCAACTCGTGATCCTAATTGAGCTCGTCGATGAGAAAGAGCAGGAAGTTTACATTCAGTTACGGCAATTACCATATTCGACTGGAATTTTTTAATCCTCGACTTAGGTTTTTGAATGGCCGACTAGGGTTTAAGGCAGTTTTGCTACATTTAATGCACCTATTAGTGTGCAGAATATGAAGCGTACTAGGGCAGGCTATCATCTTAACAGTTACTTGGATTCCCGTGCACAAACTCCTATAAATAATAGGATAACTAACTCCATTTATACTTTTGCTGCTAATACATCTGGTCAAATTGTTGGCTTTGAAGCTCTCAAGTTTTCATGCGCTTAGCATTTTCAAGACTTCCATTATAAATACCTTTGTCGTTCTTGTTCTTTTCTATCTTTTCATTTGTAGAAGCATGACTTCCAGTTCAGGTAGTGATAACACTAGGTCAGGGAGTGTGGCCTATGAGGGGGAGATTGGGGCGGAGAGTATATCTCAAATATCTCGTGAGAGTAAATCGAGTTCATCCATAAGTGATAGCTCTAGCTCGAGCAGTTCCAGTAGCTTGAGTGATGTTAGAGTTGTTTTGAAGAGGGATGCTGGCCCTAGTGATGTGCCTGTAACTCGGGGTTGATTGTTTACTCCAGACTACTACACCGAAATAGCCTCTAAGATAACCCTACTGACCTTATCCATATTAGGGTAGCATACCACATCCTTAAAGAATATGAACTGATAGCACCAAGGACTCGAGGTAAGATGCATCAACCTCCCCAGGGGTATATAATTGTGTTTGAGGAGAGGTTAAAATACGGCCTTAAGTTTTTGCTTGCCCAACTAATAGTCGACCTCTTAC
>JACGDI010005359.1:1344083-1354329 GCA_014898725.1 Jacaranda copaia
TCCATGCAACTGTATCATATGCTCGAACTGCATGAGGTGCTCATTGGGGTCAGTAAAGCGGTCATACCTCGGCAAACCTATTGGGACTTTTGCATCAACAGCGATACGCTCATCAATGATATCTTAAATGAAAGGGGACCTTCTCTCCCGATAAGATCTCTAAGGAGCATCCAAGTTTGGTGCTCTGTCGGTGTTTCTCCTCGAAATCTCGTCGAGACGCCTATTCAGCTACAAGACTTGATGGGGCACTTCTTCCCATTTATCTCGATCTACCTGGGTAGCATTCTAGTCAAGACCCGATCTAACACGCTCAACCCTATCGCACTGCGGGGCTCGAATGGGCCGAGGCACAAGGTTTGTAAACTCTCCTCTTTCTTCACGGTAGTCACGCCTAGAGCATTTAACCTTATCACGCTGCATGGCTCGATTAGGTCTGATGTGATCTACCGAATCCACTATCTCTTCCCATATTTCTAGTCGTCTCCTCTCCTCCTGTGGGCGTCTGGGACTGATTTGGCGCCTACTGAGCAGCTGCCTGGATTCTCTACAGCCGCAGCTGTTCTCAGGAGACCTATTCTCTGGTAGGGGTGGCTGTGGAGTTGCACTAGCAGTAGGATCAGGCATTATAGTGTGTCTGTTCAAAGCTGCAGATAGTTGGGCTGATATTTGAACTGAAATCTGCTCACTTTATCAGCTGCATTAACTTGGGCATTATTAGCGTCACCACCTGCTCCTAAGGAGCACTAGTGTCCGGAGCATGTATACCTTGCTGGGGGGATGCGGAGGCGGAGAAGTGGACCTCCTACTCTATGTGTGTTTACTATCTTTTCGTTGCAATCTCAATAGATTTCCACAGACAGCGCCAAAACTAATGCGGCTGAAAGTCGCTTATAGTGAAAGGGCAGTGTTTGGGATGAATTCAACAAGAGAGGTCGAGTATTCAAAGCTATATTTCTCTCGAGGTCTGAGATCTGCAACCACAACACATGTTAGGCTAGCCAAGGTGCCCCCGGCTAAAGCACTCCAACGCTCAAGTTAGTTCTAGTCGAGATGTAATAATCGAACAGAAGACTGAGAGTATAGAAGGTTTATAATGTATTTTGCATTACCTTGAGCATGGTTGAGTGTGAAATATTTATAGCCTTCTTTAGGCGTGATTTGTCCATGGTGTCCTTATCAAGTATACTGACTTTTCTCTTTGCCAGGGGGCTGATGATTATTTCATATCCAGATCCTAGTACTATTCCAGGTGGCTGAATCTCCTGTTTTCTAGGGTGAATAGAACCTCTGAAGGCACCTCCCTGCCAAAGATGGTGGCAGAATTGGTGGTAGCGACTATACCGGTTGTCACATTTCATTAATGCAGAAGCATGCTACCTGTCAGACTAATAAATGCGGCAAAAATCTTGAAGTCGATACATATCAACCAGACCTAACTAGTCGATCATAGGTCTCAGACTTGATGTTGGATCTGTTGGAACATTTGTAGTGGCCCTAAGGTCAATGCAGGTCGACCGTGAATCCTACCAAGTGGGGTTAATACAAGTCGACCAAATGATCCTTGATAGGCGTTCTGGCCCAAACTTGATGTAGCGCCTCCTGATATATCCCACTTGATATTGAGCCTATTAGGCCTATTAAGTTATCCCATATCAATTTGTATATGTACACAAGGTTCAAAACAGTTAAATTGAAAACAATGACCAAGACAATGAATAAATAATTCTGCTGGGTTTTGCCAATTTATTTTTCCCACAATTTGCATATGTAAAGACGGGCTGATTGAATAATTACTACCCTATGTATTTTTTATCATTCAATCCAAACAAATAATAAGATGATAAAATGATTGTGTCCTACCTGTATCTTACCAACGAAACTAACCCCCAGAGTATTTGGATTGAAAAGTTTTCCAAATATTTTTTTGATAAATGGGGCAAATCTTGTCTGGTGTTGGTAAATTAACTCTACTAATGATTTCCTCATAAGCAAAATGCAGGATCCAGCAGCATAACCACCACCTTACCGATTACTTAGCACTCTGCTGGTTCTATACATCTCATTTCATCAAAATGATTGGAATACAGAGAATGTCGGCATACCAAGCAATGAAAATCACATATTTTTCTCAAACAATATGTTCTCCATTATCATATATGTTTCAAGATTGCTTCAACTGAATCGTATTTCCTCAAGTTGCCAAGAGAAAATACCAAGCTCTTCATTGTACATACACAGAATGGCCCCCCTGGAGACCATGGTACCTCTGCCTAACATTTACAGCTCAAAGGCGTTGACCATGTTTTCTCTTTTCTAAAGACTGCTCAGAAAGATACCTGGATTGTGATGCAAAATAAGACCATGTAAGTTCTTGATAAAGATAGAAGATAAATTAAGTGAAACTCCCGAAGTGCCACAAGAACTGCAATTTTTTAGGGACAAAAACAACAGGAGGGAATGCTTTGGGCAGACAGAAGATGAGCAATGATCAGAATCAATTTAAAATTTTTCAATAACAAAGTTGATTCAAGCTTCATGGAGATAACTATTCTCAAGTCTAGGGTAATAATGACCTTTATCCACTTGTATTAAAAGGCTAGAGACATCTATGTATTCCCCTGAAAACTTCATACATATTTTGGGACATGGCATTGGTTAAACAAACTCGATTATTATGTTCACATGATTTACGATTTTATGAAGCATTTCTCTTCCTTCCGTGGATTTCATTTCTTCCTTACTGTGTAATTCCCTGTGTCAAAGAAAAATCAACAACCTTTTCTTTCGTAAAATATTAATATAAAAATTATCAAAGATTCTCCAAACACAATAATTAGTCTCATAGCTTCACTGCTGCTTTAATGATTCAGTCATTTAAACTGCAACTATTCTTCAAGCTAATAAACAGGTATTGGATTAAATGCTCTTCAATCCATGTGGCAATGCAAATTGGGAAGCCCTTCTTTAGGTCATTACCAACAGCAGCAGTCATTACAGATACATCAAACAGAATTATGTGCATGCATCATGTTATGAGCAGACACAAAAGAATGTAATCACAGCAGAGCATGGAATACTGCCTTATTTATTTTTGCAACCAAATCCAACCCCAATATTACTAATTCCATTTAAAACAGTTGTTTGTCAAGCAAAGGAAAAGCACTTTGAAATTCATGTATAGCATATTGAGACTATTAATACTCACTTCCCAGTATAAAAGCCTGCAGAATACCAAGCATTTAGAACCACATCAAGATCTGTAGCAGGCTTGGTGCTTTCAGCAAAATGACCTATTTCCATCCCAAGCTGTTTGTCCTTTCCTGAAATTCAATGAAGACAACCACGTACACTTATTAGGGATCATACATGATGCAGGAGAATCAGTAAAAGAAATAAGTTTAAAATTACATTTCTGGTCATAGGTCAGTTTCTTTTGTTTTCTGGTCAAAGTCTTGCTTCTTATTTCCAATATTTTATTTGTGTGGGAAGTTGTTTCCTTGTAACTCACTTTCTGTTAAGTGGTGTTTAGGGAGTTTAAGTTATTAATTATAGCTTTGACTAAGGGAAGATAAAAGGTCTTAGCCTGCACTACTTAGCTAGACCTTGAGGTTTGTATGGAGCAGAAAAATTATTCCTTTCTCTTCAGTAAATATTCTGCCTTATTGGGTTTTAACACCAGGAAATCAGCTGTTTAGCTGAAATTTATTCTTTCTTTGTTTCTCAACCCCCTTGGTAATTGGAAACACTTCCTAGATGCTCTAACTCTACATCAATTTGGTACCAGAAGCCAGGTTCGATCCACCCAAAATCTTTCACAAACGTGGCAGCACGTAGAGGAAGAGTTCCTAGACCTAACCAAGCACAAGAGTTGGCTAAGATTCGAAGAATGATTGGACAACTTGCGCAAGAGGTGCAGAACCCGCACAGACAGCAGCCTGAAGTTCCATGGTCCAGTGAACCGAGATCAGCCCGGTAGCCTTGAGGAACGGTTGGCAAGAGCTCTTGATTTGAACTATGAAATACGTGTTGACATTACAGATTTTCATGGAAAGATGCATACTGCAGACTTCTGAGATTGGCAATCCTCCTTGGAGACATATTTTGAATGGAAAAGAAAGGAAGGTGTTGTTTGTGAAGCTGAAATTGAAGGGAATTGCCCTCCAATGGTGGAAGAGGTTAGAGGAGCAACGTGAAAGGCAGGACAAAGCAAAGATCCGAACATGGGAATTAATGAAGGCAAAACTAAGAAAGCAATTTCTCCCTGCCGATTACGCGACAGGCTTGTAAAAGAGATTTCATGCGCTAAAACAACGAGACCGTAGTGTGGAAGAATATACAACAAAATTTTACAACCTTTCAATAAGAGTTGGATTAAACGAAACTAATGAGCAACAAGCAGCTCGCTATTAGTCGGGATTAAACTCTTCAATCCAGGATGAAATCAGCCTTGAAGCTCACATAGCTAACCCTGAAGATGCCTTTCAGTTGCCCCTTAAAGCCGAAGAGAGGGTGGCACGCTTGGGACCAAGGCGTCGATTAAATGCTGGGACTAATCTAAGGATTTCAGCTGCAGTTAAAGGAGGAAAGAATGTTCAGTCAGCTGCACAAAACAGCCACCAAGTTCCCACCAATAAACAATCTATCAAAATAATGAGGGAACAAGGAAGGCCTTTGAAGGGGAAAGAACCAGTACGACCAAACAGTTTCAGCAATTTCAACAATGGCAACAATATTTCTGGTCGTTGTTTTACTTGCGGAGAACAAGGTCACACGTCATATTCATGCCCTCAATGACATGTTAATTTCGTCAAGGGTGGTGAAGAAGACCAACAAGAAGAGTCAGAAGGAAAACCTATATTTGACGAATACTTCGACAAAGATGAAGGCATTGATTTACTACCGGTGAAAGGTGAAAGTTTGGTTGTGAAGCGTGTGATGACAACACCAAAGATTGAAGGGAATAAAGATTGGAGGAGGCACAGCATATTTCGAACTAGAGTCACTTGTGGCAGGAAGGTGTGCAATGTCATTATAGACAACGGTAGCAGCGAAAATATAATATCCAAAGAAACAGTGGAGAACCTGAAGCTTCCTATAGAGAAACATCCCACCCTTACAAGCTTCCTAAAGGAGGAATCAGCTAATCAGAAAGTTAGTAACAGCAAAGCTAGCTGTTTCGTCAAAGCTGACAGATTTGAAAAAGAAAGCAAGGAGTGTGGAGTGATTCTTGTGGTAGTGAGCAGAACTATCGAAACTGAAAGGGAAGAAGAATACTCACTATCACCTGAAATTAAGAAGCTCCTGGCAGATTTTGAGGAGCTCGTTAGTGAAGAGTTACCAAAAGGGTTGCCTCCAATGCAAGATGTGCAGCATGCTATTGACTTAATTCCTGGAGCAACCTTACCAAATCAGGCGGCATATTGTATTCCTTCACAACAAAGGGCTGAACTAAGGCTCCAGGTAGAAGACTTGATTGCAAAGGGTTTGGTGCAAGTTAGTACAACTCCTTGTGCAGTTCCAGCACTACTTACACCAAAAAAAGATGGTTCGTGGAGGATGTGCATGGACAGTCATGCTATTAACAAAATTATTGTGAAATATCGCTTCCCAATTCCAAAATTTGAGGAAATGCTACATGTCCTTGTGGGATCAACTATATTTTCAGAGCTAGATTTAAGAAGTGGATATCATCAAATCCGAATTCAAAGTGAGGATGAATGGAAGACAGCATTTAAGACACCAGATGGATTATATGAATGGCTGGTTATGCCATTTAGACTCTCTAATGCACCAAGGACATTCATGCGAGTAATGACAGAGGTATTGAGACCCTTCCTCAACTCATTTGTTGCTGTCTACTTCGATGATATTCTCATCTTTAGTCATAATAAATCTGAGCACTTGAACCATTTGAGACAAGTAACGGAGGTTCTTTTCGTTGAGAAAAGCCTTACATTAACTTAAAGAAGTGTTCTTTCTTGAGCAAGAATGTGGTGTTTTTGGGATTTGTTGTTTCAACTAAGGGCTTAAAGCCTAATCCTACTAAAATAAAAGCTATAATTGGTTGGCCTTCACCCCAATCAATTGGAGTAATACGTAACTTACATGGAATAGCATCTTTTTATAAATGATTTATTCGGAATTTCAGTTCGATTATGAGTCCTATCACAGATTGTCTCAAGAGAACAAAGTTTACGAGGACAGAAAAGGTAGAAAAAGCTTTTGAGCATACTGAGACAGCAATGACTCAAGCTCCTGTACTTGTTCCACCAGATTTTAGCAAGTTGTTTGCTGTTGAGTGTGACGTGTCCCACATGGGAATAGGGGCTATTCTCAATCAAGAGAGCAAACCAGTAGCCTTTTTCAGTGAGAAGCTCACAGAACACAAACAGCGTTATTCAGCCTATGATCTTGAGTATTATGCTCTAGTTCGTGCATTACATGGCAGCACTATCTATTGCACCAGGATTTCATTGTTATATGGATCATGAGGCACTCAAGCATTTAAATTCCCAAAAGAAGCTACTTCCAAGGCATGCAGCATGGAGCTCATTTCTTCAGCAATTTAATTTTTCTATTTAGTACAAAAGTGGCAAGTCAAATAGGATGGCAGATGCACTAAGCAGAATATCTTACTTATTGGCCACTTCACATAGCTAAGTGATTGGCTTTGAATCACTAAAGGATCAGTATGCGAATGATCCCTTTTTCAGTCAAATAATTAAAGAATTACAGTGTTCAGCTTCAACAACCCCTCAACCATTTCTCATGCATGATGTGTTTTTGTTCAGTGGAAATCAATTGTGTATACCTAGAGGATCTCTTTGAGAACAAATCATTAGAGAATTGCATGGAATTGGTCTAGGGGGGCATCTCAGAAGGGACAAGACGTTGGCTATGGTAGCCGAACGATATTATTGGTCAAGACTGAGTTGTGATGTTAACAAACTAGTTAAGAAGTGCAGAATTTGCCAATATGCTAAGGGACCTTCACAAAATACTGGCCTCTATACTCCATTACCAGTAGCTTCTTCCCCTTGGGTTCAGATAAGCATGGATTTCGTGTGTGGGCTTCAAAAGACATCTAATGGATTCGACTCGATATTAGTTGTAGTTGATCGTTTCTATAAGATGGCGCATTTCATTCCATATTTCAGGACTACAGATGCATCTCATGTGGCAGATTTATTTTTCGGTGGTTCATCTACATGGAGTTCCTAGTTCCATTGCATCAGATAGAGATGTGAAATTCATGGGACATTTTGGGTGAACTTTGTGGAGAAAGCAGTGCAATATTCTAGCACATGTCATCCACAAACAGATGGCCAAACTGAAGTTGTTAATCAAAGCCTTGGAGATTTGTTGTGTTGCCTAGTAGGAGAAAATGTGAAGACTTGGGACATGATTCTGCCACATGCTGAATTTGCTTACAATAATTCTATTAATCGCACTACCAAGAAGACCCCTTTGAGGCTGCTTATGGACACAAACCTCAACATGTCTTAGACCTGGTTCCATTACCTGAACAGGCTAGAGTCAGCGAAGATGGGGCAGCATATGAAGACCATATTCGTCGCATACACGATGAAGTAAGAGCTGCCATTGAAGCTAGCAACGAACAGAACAAAGAGGCAGCAAATCAGCATCACCGTTTCAAAGATTTTTCTGAAGGTGATCAAGTGATGGTTCATCTCAAAAGAGAGAGGCTTCTAAAAAGAGCATACCATAAGCTAGCTTCAAGGAATATTGGCCCATGCAAAATCGTGAAGAAAATAAGCTCCAATGCTTATGTGGTGGGGTTACCAAATGATCTTCAAATCAGTCCCATCTTTAATGTTGCTGATTTATCTGAATTTCATGGTTTTGATGATGATATAAGGCCATCTGTAGAGAAGGAATGGAGAAAACATATTCCAAAGAAACCTACAAAGGTGATTGAGGACATTCTTGATATGAAGGAAGCACGGTCACAAAGGGGACACCAATATCATCGATTTCTTGTCAAGTAGCTAGGGAAGCGGGCAACTGAAAGCACTTGGATTTCAGAGGAAGAGTTGAAGAAAAGAGATCATGCTATTTATGATGAATATATCAAGGTTTCTAGTCAGGACTGAGTTTCTCTTCACCCGAAGGGAATTGATGTGGGAGCATCAATAAAAGAAATAATTTTAAAATTACATTTCTGGTCATAAGTTAGGTTCTTTTGTTTTCTTGTCAAAGTATTGTTTCTTATTTCCAATATTTTATTTGTGTGGGAAATTGTTTCCCTGTAACTCACTTTCTGTTAAGTGGTGTTTAGGGAGTTTAAGTTATTAATTATAGCTTTGACTAAGGGAAGATAAAAGGTCTTAGCCTGCACCATATTAGCTAGGCCTTGAGGTTTGTATGGAGCAGAAAAATTATTCCTTTCTCTTCAGTAAAATGTTCTGCCTTAGTGGGTTTTAACACCAAGAAATCAGCTGTTTAGCTGAAATTTATTCTTTCTTTGTTTCTCAACCCACTTGGTAACACTTCTTAGATGCTCTAACTCTACATCAATACAGTAAGCTAAGAAGGGTTTTCTCTTTTACTTTATCAGTATTACTGATGAAACCAAAACATCAAAAAATAAAATTTCAAGCTCAGAAAGTATGTCAGTTAGTACATAAGACAAGAAGTCTTATTGAAATGGTGAAATTTTATATCCTCAAGAACCTAAAGCGTGTCTAGCTATACACAATTAGAAATAAGATAGCATGAATTTCTCCAAAACAAGATTGCCAGTCTTGGATCGAACCGGTGTCACAGTGGCAGAATGAATGAATGAAGAGAAATCACTTGCATTCATAATTCGTATTATGTTGTAGAAGCAGACAATATGCAAGAAGCCTCAGAGATAGATGGTACTCAAAATTCCCTTTCCTTTATTGTTTCTGCTATTTCCTTTCAGGCCTATCTGCAGTTCATGTGGTGGGAAGTAAGATTATAAGTTTATGATTTTGACTTATATCTTAGCCCAGCATATCAACTGAAACAATTTGGTGAATTGATGAGCTATCAACATTCTTTTGGATACAATAATCTCTTTCTATAAGTCAGTTCTAGAATCCAATAAATTTTGTCAGCTGCAGAGTATAGCAACTGAAAATAGACATCTAAGTTCAATATGAATACTAAAAGAGAGAAATTTTATACCAAGCTTCTTCCTTTTGCAGGTTCTATTTTAGGAAATATTAAAACTCAACTTCGAGAAGACTATTGCCATATCATGAATTTGATAAATCATCCCATGCAACAAAACAGTAAGATATATAGGCACAAGTAAAAAAATTTAACTTAATGCAAAAACTTGAATGGACTGCAAAACGAAAAACGTAATGGAGATGCAATAAAAGACAAAGAGATAACTAATGGAAAATTTTCATCCATAATTTCCAGTTTGGATGACAAGAAAGAATGATTGGCACTGCATATCTCCCCAATCTGTTGTGACATTGCATTAATGGTTTATATTAAAGATCTCTCATACTTGATGGAGAAACAACTAAAATTTTATAGCGAACAACATATCAGGATTTGGGACAAACTCCTACTAATCTATTTTTCTTGAGCTTATTACTGATAGTTAAAATGACTTTGGGCACTGCAGTTGGAGTAACATCTTTCTACAGGCCAAAAAATTTCTCAAACCAAGCTAATTAGAAGAGATAAAGTATGAAGAAGTTGAAGATAGTATATCAATAATGTTTGGTTGATCATCATTAAGAGAAAAGACTATAGGTGATTTCTTTTAAGGTAATAGATAAAGGCATTTGCTGTTGTCATTTGGAATTGCTTTTACCAGCTTTTCTGTTGAAACTGAAATGTTAAGTGATTGAATGCATTGCCATGCAGGTAAAGAAAACCATTGTTTTTTGTCTTTCTCTTGAAAAGACATGCACTAGCTTACCACCAATCAACCTATTTGCAGACGGAGCATAGTTTCATCTGTAGTGCTCCTGAGACCTCAGACAATTGGACCAAATAGCTGCCTCCATTCCTTTTATCATCAAGTTTGGTTTCACTAGAGGAGATTTCTTAAACTGGAATCTACTATATCCATAAGATGCAATTAATCAAGGGTAGGTGGTGACCCAAGAGGGAGGAAATTTGCCATTTATCTGTTACTCTATCCATTTGAACTCCTAAATATTGCATATACTAGATTTGGTCATTGCTCTGAAAAATGCCTATCAATACCCCATCAGTCCACCCTATAGAGAATTTG
>JACGDI010005359.1:1361540-1422564 GCA_014898725.1 Jacaranda copaia
GGGACACTTCATGAGGGTAATCATGTAAATAAGGAATTGATTGTATCTATAGCTCATATCGTTAAAAACCTTATAATTTATATTAAGTTTGTAGCATTACTGGTGTATTTCCTAGAAGATAATTCTAGGCAAATTCTAATATTAAATTAATTGGGTAGTTATTAAGTTTAGACAGATAGTATGTAGCAAATTATAATATTGAAGGTTCACTACAAAAAATAAACATATTTGTGGGGGTTATTATGAACCCCCGCTAATCACCTTATTTTGTGGGGCTTATTAAACCCCCTTTAATTAATAATAAAAATTAGTGATTGTTAGTATTTAGTGGGACTGTAACTATGGAGGTTTAACAACTCCCACTACTTAATAATAAATAATAAAGGTTTTTAGTATTTAGATTAACAATCTCTATTAAAGATCCATCCCTAATTATACCACTTAGATATGAATTAAGCATCAATTTAATATTTTAATTTTCATCATCTTTAAAAGCTCAAAAATATTTATAAAATTAATATCCCAAAATTTTTGTGCCAAAATTACTTAATATAGATTTACTTAATTTATTTTTTATTTTTTTAAAATTATTTTAAAATGCCTTGTAATTTTGTATTAGTTTTTTTAATGAAAATAGTAAT
Organism: Jacaranda copaia; assembly: GCA_014898725.1. Taxonomy (NCBI): domain Eukaryota; kingdom Viridiplantae; phylum Streptophyta; class Magnoliopsida; order Lamiales; family Bignoniaceae; genus Jacaranda; species Jacaranda copaia. The sequence continues at coordinate 1,362,182 of JACGDI010005359.1, forward strand.
ATATTAATTTAATTAGATATAATTTATAATATTATTTAATTGATATTTTTTTTAACTTTTTTCACATCATGGTTATAGCTTAAATATTGCAACTTTGGTCTTATTAAATTTTGCGGCAGAGAGTATAAATATATATGCACCTACCTACTCTAACTTATATTAGTTGTAGCCAACTTGGTTTATGGCTCCTTATAGGAGGGTGCTGGCGCGGGTGCGAGTCCTGCTCCAAATGCAATTGCGGAATTATCTCCACACCCATCAATGGTCCAGCATGCTAAGGCCTAAGATGTTGTGGCCTATCCAATCTATGCTCTTGTAGCCCAACCCACCGGAGTCCAGTCTTTGGTCCAGCTTCTAGCCCAGATGCAAGGACAACCCATGGATGAAATTACTCAAATAAGATTGGGCCCATTTGCCTATTGCCTATCGCACCAGGTCCAAATCCATCCTAAAGCCCAACTTGCATAGGCCCGTGAGGCTCGCCAGGTGTCTCTAGTCCATGCCCCAAGTCTAGCTATATAGCTCGCTAAAATTATATGAAATAATACATTTTAATACTAGCAGGGATTTCTCAACCATCACTAAATAAAAATAAACCCCTGCAAATTCACTTAATTATTAGCGGGGGTTGTAATGGCAGTTAGTCAAAAACCCTTGCTAGGAATTAGCAGGATATATAACTGCAGGGGTTTTGATGAACCCCCACTAAAGGTATTGTAGGGGTTTAAAACCCCCTATTAGATATAATTTTGACCCCCGTTAAATTTAATTTTTTTATAGTGGTTCTTAAAGTTGAATATGGATTTTGATAAGTAAGTCATCTTGTGGTTAGGTAACGAGGAGCAAGAAACGGCGAATCAGAAGGCCATTAACTGTAGCTACCTTCTAAAGCTTTTGGAGGTAAGGATCTAATCTCTTGAGTATTTGTTTATATGCCCAATGAGTGTATGCCAATTTGGTACCTTCTTCTACTTATCTATTGTTGTGATAAACCCCTGTGAGGGTTAAACTTGTTTCCATTTCGTAGCTGCATCTTGGTTATTGTACTTCGTGAATTGTTTGAGATCTTAATTGTTATATGTTACTTGTTTCATAAACCCCTATGAGGGTTATTACTTGTTTCTATTCTGGTGTCCGAAACTTTTATTATAATTATTCATTTCTGTCCCTTGTACCCTACAACCTTGCCGACTGACCTCGTATTTCTTATTAAGATTTTTTTTTATAAATGTTTATTTCTTTGATTTTTGCTTCTAGTATTATTTTGTGAAATCTGTGGCCTTGTAGGCATACTTGATTATTTAATTTATTTATAGATACTTATACAAAAAGTCTATTTTGGGCTAAGTGCCAAGCCCAGCAGAATGCTTGGATTACTATACTAAATTTACACCAATGAATTGGTGATAAAAATAGTGTTATTGATTGACTTAGTTTTCAACCTTGACTTTGGGCAGTCGGGGGTTGATTATGTCCTAAAGCTTGATTGACAAGGATTGTTCTTACCAATTCGTGTGGTTGTGATCTTGTCTTTGGGGAAGACTTGATCAATGAGGATTAGTTTTACCAATTCGTGCTGCAGTGGTTTGGTGAGTTGGCCACTCATTAAGGTGATATAATGGGGTAGACTATTTTATGATAGTATCATTTATATAGAACCAAGAGATACAAAGGGGAAGGCTGTTATATGATCGTACATGAAAAATATACTGGTATCATTGATTTTATAAAATATTCTTGTCTAGCCTTTTTTATAAAATTGATCAAAATCCTAGATGTTGAACTTGAGATTTTCATGGAATAACTTGTGCACTAGATTTTTTCAAAACTAATCTTATCTATGAGTTTTGAAATCTTCTATGAAATGTATTAAATGTGAGATGGCTCTTTGTCGGTTATGTGACGACATTGAGTCAGCTTACAAAGTATTGTACAAGAAATACTAGTTTCTAAATTTAGTTTGTAGATCCCATAAAGTTTTTCAAATTTACAATATCCAGGCATCGTAACTTGTATTTTAGTTATCTGAATTCAAAATGAATGCTCTTCTACATTTGCATATTGTAGTCTATTTCATTATGATCTCTTCTACATGCAAATGCTTGCCTCACTAAGTTATTTGGACTTATCCTCTTTGTGTTGTTCATTTTTTTTTTTTTTTGTGCTAGATTAAAGAATAGCAGGCATGCTGAACTTGGACTACCTTTTGGTATAGTGTAAATATGGTTGGTTATCATGACATATATAATAGTAAGAATGCGAAATGCTTTGGTTTTAATGTAATAGAGGGCATAGGTTATAAGCTAGTGTCTTCTCCTCTGCGAAGTGTGACAGGTTGAAGTTCTTGATGAACTGTGTATATATGTAAGTTAAATTATGGGCCTTTGAGAAATTGTGACTTGTTATGAGAACTTGGGTTTTGCTTGTCATTTTTAGCATGAATAGCTTGTATTTTAAGTTATGAAATTTCTTAGATTGATAATTTTGGAGGGTGTAATTAATTTTGAAAGATTTGATTGGAGTAGCACCTCGATTCGAAGTGGGCACCTCTCAAATGGGGTGCTACAGTTGTCATCCATACTAATGTAAACTATTGGTAATAGCTTAACTAGTTAAATTCAACTTGATCCCTCATTAACTAAGAATAATACTGCAAATCGACAAAAAAGTATCTATTTCTAGGAACTCTGTAATTTGCAATTTTGTACTAAGTTCGCCCTGTTCTGTATTTATTTGGCGAGGTTTTGTACTTACCCTTCCTTCGGCCCAATTTAACTCAATTCCATGCATGAAACAACATATAAGACTCTCTCATACAATAAAATCATGTGTTTTTTTCCAAATAATTGTCATGATAATATGTGTGAAAATGGTTGGGAACACAAATATCCACATCCAACTACTTGTGTTCTTATTCATACCAGGGTAAATCATTGTTGTATGAGGTAAATATATCCTTGTAGCACCACCATCGAAAGCCTATGACTATATCAGTCTTAGGATTAATAAATCATGGTTTGATAATCATACAATGGCTAATTTAGTTAAATTTAGCTCAATTTCTTATGTACTAAGAATTATACTGCAAATCAATAAAAAAAATACCCATTTTAGATATATTTATATTGGATCTTTGCATTTTTGTACTAAATTTGCCATGTTTTGTACTTATTTGACATGTTTACTTGCTTTCTCTTTGGCCCAATTTGTCACAATCCAATGCATGAAACAACATATAAGATCCTCTAATATAATAAAAATCATGTGTTCGTCAAGTAATGTCTTGATAGTATGTGTGCAAATAGTTAAGAATATGAATGGTACATGTGCAAATAGTTGGGAACTTGCAACATATAAAATTATGCAAGAGTGTTTATATTGATATAGTCATGAGCGGTTCATTGGTTTTCGATGGTGGTGTCAGAAGGATACATTTATCTCATACATTAATAGTTTATACTAGTATGAATAAGAATGCAAATAGTTGGATGTGGGTATTTATGTTCCCAATCAGTTGCGCAATACTATCACGATCATTATTTGAAGAAAACATAATTTTAGTGCAATAGAGGATCTTATGTATTGTTTCATTTATCGAATTAAGTATACTTAGTCAAAGGAAAAGCAAGTATAAAAACACACCAAATAAGTACAGAATAGAGGCGAATTAAGTACAAAATTTGGAAAATTAAATACAAAAAACTAAGGCCTGGATTGGCTATGTTTTTATTCTCATTTTCTATTTTCATCGTTTTAGAATGTGTTTTCATTTTATCATTGTTTTGTATGCAGAAATGAAAATATGATTGGATAAAAAATGTGAAAATTTTGAAAAAAGGTAGATTGAAAATAATGTTTTTTAATGTAATAGCGTTAAATATTTTAATATAATAGTATTAATTATTATTGTTTAATTGATTATGGGCTTTATTGTTTTGAGAAGATAGAAAAAGAAATAATGCTTTAATAAGTTAATGGATAGTAATGTGATGAAAAATTAGTATAAAATTTTATATGGATCCCATTGCCTTGGAATAATAGAAAAAATTAATATTTAATTAGTTAATGGATTTTAATTATTTTTAAATTAGTAGATATTATAGGTTTTTTATTGGTATGAAAATAAAAATGGATGGTGTTTTCATTAAAAATAGTACAAAAAGTGGCGTTTTTTATTTTTGGAATAGTTTAAAATGAGAAAATGTTGTCCTAGAATACAAACAATGCAGCTCTAAACAATGGTACTTTTTTTTTCTCTATTTACAGTATTATTCTTAGTACATAAGAGATTAAGATGCATTTGTCTTGATTTGGCCATTGCATGATTATTAAATCATGATTTATTAGTCCTTGGACTGATATACTCATGAGAGATTAATTGGTTCTTGATAGTAGTGTTGAAAGAAAACATTAGCCTTACTAATCAATAGTTTATACTAGTATGAATGAGAAAATAAGTAGTTAGATATGGCTACTTGTATTCCTAATCATTTGCGCAATACTATCATGACCATTATTTGAAGAAAATATAACTTTAGTGCATTAAAAGGTCTTATGTATTGTTTCACCCATCGAATTGAAATAAATTTGGCCAAAGGAAAAATAAGTACAGAAACATGCCAAATAAGTATAGAAAGAGGCAAATGCAGTACAAAACTTGAAAAATTAAGTACATAAAACTAAAAAAAATAGTTTTTTTTCTTGATTTACAATATCATTCTTAGTACATAATGGGGTTGAAAATCATTTATAGTGAAAAGAGTAGTGTTTGGACTAATTTAACCAGAAAGGTCGAATAATCCAACAGTGATGTTTCTCAAAGTTTGAGATTTGTAACAACAGCAAACGTTAAACTAGTCGAGGTGCCCCCAGCGAAGGCACTTCGATACTCAAGTTAGTTCTAGTCAAAAAAAGGAAATCGAACAGAAGATTAAGAGCTTATAGTGTATTTGGCATTATTTGGAGACTAGCTAGCAGTGAGGTATTTATAGCCTTCTCTTGGTGGATGATATGTCTAATATGCCCTCTATCAAGTGTAAAGGGCTTTTATCCTTGCATGGGTGTTATTGGTCATTTTTAATTCGGGTACTGTTTTAGGTGGCATCATTTCCTAATTTTCAGGATGAACAACACTCTGGGCAAGTGCCTCCCTTCCAAAGCTGGTAGTAAGGTTGTTGGCAGAGTTAGTGACAGAGACTATACTGACTGGCACACGTCATTAATGAGGATGCATGCTACTTGTCAGGACATTAAATGCAGCAAGGATATGAGTCAACTCTAGAGTGAGCACACTGGTAGACAACCATCGAATAGATAAGGAGGCCGACCAAAGGGATGGTTGCATGGATGAAGTAGTTTGATGCCTTTTGTTAAGTATGGTTGAGGGATATTTGCTCGACCAAACGACTATGGTCCAGTGATTTCAACCCAGCTGGCTCCAAGAGCGATATTAGGCCATGTATATTAAGTGGCCTGGGGGCCTTCTTTAAGGTCGAAAACTTGTTGGGCTGGGCCTATTAAACTATCCTATATCATGAGTCCCCCCCACTCGCGGTCCTAATTGAGTTTGTCGATGAGCAGGAGCAGAGAGTAGATAACTGAATGACAGTTACAATGGTTACGATAATTTTGTGGTAGTTATGCATATTTGACCAGGGTTCTATCCTCTCGACCAAGGTTTTTGAATTCATGACCAAGGTTTATGATAGTTTTTGTGCATTTAATGTGTTGGTTACATCATAGAATATGAAGTGTCAAGGGGTGGCAGTGCAGTTATTGTTGTTGCTTAGGTTCCCACGTCCAAATGCCTATAAATATAGGGGGTAGACATATCTATTTACACTTTTACTGAAATCATCCCTGGTCAAGTTTATCCTTTCCAAGCTCTCTAAATCCTTCATGTGCTTAGAGTTTTCAGGATATCTGCTGTAAGTTCTTCTGCCCGTTTAATCTTTTCTTTCATTTTTCTGTGCGAAGATGTCTAGTGCCTCAAATAGCAAAAACATTGGGTCCGAAGGTGTAGCATTTCAGGGGAAAATTGGGGCTAAAAGTGCATCTGAAATAACTTATAAAAGTAGTTCTAATAATTCATCGAGTGATAGCTCGAGCTTAAGCAGCTCAAGCACCGAGAGTGCTGCATTTGGGGGCGAGGCAGGCCTGAGTAAGGCGTCTGCATCACACAGTTAACTATTCACACCAGACCACTATACCAAAATAGTGTCCAAGATATCCCTAGTTGATCTAGTGTGAATTACAGAGATGTACCATATCCCCAAAGGATATGAGCTTTTAGTGCCTGGGGCTCGGGATAGAATGCATCAACCTCCTAGGGGATGCATAACAGTGTTTAAGGAAGGGTTGAGGTGTTGCCTTAGGTTTTCTTTAGCTTAACCAATAGTCAACCTCCAGTGGGCCTCGAGGTCTGCATAACCTAACTCTTTCCCAACTTGTTCGACCAGCTAACATCCTTTGCCAACATTTCCAACCTACTTCATTTACTAATGTCTTGAAAATCAAGCATCACAGAAGAGTCTGGCTTTTATTACCTAACAGCACGCCTATGTCGAAAGTTCCTAGTAGCCCTTTTTTCCTCATATGGCCAAGAGTGAAAAAAATACTTTTTTTATGTTCAGGTGCTAAGGAATTTTAACATTCCAAGGGGGATAGTGAAGAAGGCCTATGGAAATATTGGGAAACCAGACACCTAGTTGGCTTAACACCTTTATCAGAGATCTAGTCAAATTTGGGTATATGAAGGCCTCAATTTTGATCAAATAGAGGTGTTTAGTGTTGGCTGGCCAAGCTTGACCTTCCTGTGGGTGATCAACAAGGTAGAGATCTTCGTCAATTGTGTTAATTGTGATTTTTGTTCTTTCTGCTCAATTTTAATATCTTTTGTTTTATCTTTGCTGGCAGACTAAGAAGAGGTAATAGCTAAAAGTCGAGCAGAAGCTCAAGCTGAGGCCCTAAGGAATGAGGAGTGCCGTCAAGTGACTACTACTCAATGAGAGGCCTTCGCTGCAAAGCCAGTTGCTTTGACTTGATTGACCTCCACTCATATGGCAACCTAAATCGAACAGGTGTTTGAGCCCTAATTCGCTCAACTAAAAGAGCTTATGTGAAGTAGCCCCGCGGGTTAAGGCAAACGACAAATGATCAAGCAAGAAGGCTTAGTGCCCCAAGAAAACAACAAGCGATAAGGGAAATAAAAAGGCAGTGATATGCCATGACTTATTTGGAAAGCACAATGACAAAGTGCTATTCCAACTTCCTCGGTTGCATCGCCCCATTTTAGGCCTGACCCCAACATTGAGGCAACTGACTTAAGCTCCATCCTTCAAGGGGCGATAACGAGCGGTGATGCCTTTAAATGGATGATAATTGGGCTGTTCTTCTTAGATCAACATAAACTGATGAGCTTGAGTCAGGTCGAGGCCCTCAAGGCTTTAGCTTACCACTATAATTTGATAAGTATAAGGTCGTAATTTGATAAGTATAAGGTTGACTATTTCTTATTGAATTACTTTTCAATAGTTGTATTATACACTAACACTCTTGTGTTTTAAGTGGGCCAACTAGGGTACAACCTCTTTCTATGGTCAAAATTAGCCTTAGCTGATCGAGAAAAGCTGCAGAGTAGAAGGGATATGGAAACCCTCAAGTTCCAGCTCGAGTCTTCCCAACTTTAGGTCAACCAGCGAACCAAATAGGTGGCCAAGCTTAAGGAGCAACTGAACTCCAAAGATTAGCAGCTCATTCAGGCAGTTGAGGAGAGGAGTTGAATGGACTCAATAATTAAAGAAGCTCACTTGAACCTGCAGGTGAGCTACTCCTCAGGTTGAGCGGTGGGTTGTGCAGAGGCAAATGATGAGGCCTTCACTCAACATCTTTGTATAATGTGGTGGGAGGTGATGGAGCAATTCATCTTAAGCTTGGTCTTTTAGGATGTTAGTATAGTTATGTCAATAAATAATGCTCGTGAGGCATTCCATAAGGCCATGAAGCAGCTCAAGTGCTTGAGCTATATTTTTTGACCTAATGACAAGAGTAAAATAAGCCCTACGCTCAATGATAATTTGCAATCTTACCTCAAATTCGAAGAGGGCGAGGTCAATGGGGCTGGGGAGAAGGACACTCCAACCAATGCACCTACTGAGCCTATGACTAAAGCTTAATAGAAAAAGGCTAAGTTTAATGTGAGGTTGGAGAAGTTGGCAAACAAATTCACTTTCACTGAGGACCTTGCTGTCCAGCTGATGAAGGAGTAAGTTGGCGTGGCGCAGTACGTGCTGCGCTCAATTGACTTTATGAGTGACGTCGTAGGGCTTTCTCGACCACCCCAAGCCATTGTGCTACTCACGTTCGTGCTGTTGGAGCTCAACTTCGATTGGCTAGAAAGTGACCATGTCGGGTCCAACTAAAGTTAATCTTGGAGCTTGCTATTTTTATTTTTTTTCTTCTTCTTTTTTTATGTAACAGAATTGTAATAAACTTTTCAATGAATGAAAGATCTTTTTCATATCTGTTTTGTCAAATGAAATGAATCTCATGCCTCTTATCAAATGCAACTTTATTATCATGATAGGATGGGGAATAGTTGACAACGTAGTCAATTATCATGACCATTATCAAGAAAATCTAACAACACTATTGCTAATTTTGCTTAATGTTGATAGACACATGGTTTTGCCAAAGTGTGCTTAGTAGTTTGTTTTTCACAACTATGTAGTCGATTCTCATTGTTGTATGGTCGACTTACTGATCGACTATGGGATCGATTATGTAGTTTTGGCTAAAAGGCCAAGTTTGTAGCTATTTTAGGTCAACTGCGTGGTCGATTTAGAACTTTGATTTGACAGCGTGAGGCTACTTTTGTGTCAACTTAAAATTGATTGGGTAGCGTGAAGCTATTTCTTTGTTGACTATAAGGCCAATACGAGAGTGAAGTGTGAAGTTGCTTATTTGTCGACTATGGGGTCAACCAGGATCTTGAGTAGTAGTGTGGAGCTACTTATTCATCAACGGCAGAGTCGACTAAGATGTTGAATGGTAGCATGGGGCTACTTATTTGTCGACTATGGGGTCAACTAAGAACTTGAATGGTAGTGTGGGGCTGCATATTCGACGACTACAGGGTTGACTAGAAACTTGAGTGGCATCGTGGGGCTTCTTATTTGTCGACTATGAGGTCTACTAGGAACTTGAGTAGCAGCATGAAGCTGCTTATTCATCGACTATAGGGTTGACTTAGGATGGTGCATGCTACATACGGATATGACAATGCCTATAAATGGTAGTGGTATTGCTGGAACTTTATTCATATTAGCGAATATGAGGATGATTATGATATAATCTTAGATGTAGAATTTTCTTAAGTTGATGGCGTTCCACGGGTGTGGGAGTTCATCCCCATCCATATTTGCAAGTCTATAGGCTTTATGCTTTGACACTTTTACAAAAGTATAAGATCCTTCTCATTTTGGGTCAAGCTTGCCAATGTTTTTGGAGACTTTCATCTTTTTGAGAATGAAGTCTTCAACCTTAAAACTGTGTGACTTGACCCCTTTGTTATAGTTTCGGCCATTCTCGACCTGTAGTGCTGCATAGTATTATACACTTTCTAATTGCGCTCATTGATAGTCTCCAGGTTGAACTTTCTTTCTGATGTGTTTCTAAGTGGGTAGAAGTGGATGACTCAAGCTATGTGTTGAATGAGTTCAAAGGGGATGATTGTCTCAGACCCGTAGACCAGATTATAAGGGCTATAACCTATGGCTATCTGAGGAGTTTTTTTGTACGCCCATAGCACTCTTTGGAGGTAGTCTACCTAGCTCGAGCCAGTGTCTTGAATTTTGGCCTTTAAATGGACAAGAATCATTCTGTTTATTTCCTCTATTTGGTTGTTCAATTGGGACTTGCCCACTGAAGTAAAGTGCTAAGTGATCCTTAAGGCTTCGCACCATTCTCTAGTACTCTTGCTCTAGAACTGAGTCCCATTGTCTGAAATAAGGACCTTAAGTAGGCCAAAATGGCAAATGATGTTCTTCCAGATAAAACTCTTATGGTTGCATTTGTTATCTTCATAATAGCCTTAGCCTTAACCCATTTGGTAAACTATTCAACCACCACAATTATGAATTTTCACTGACCAGTCGACTTCGACAGTGAGCCCAAAATGTCAATCCCCCACTGGTCGAATGGCTAAGAAATTTGGACATTGACCCCAAGCGTGGTGAGTTGATACGGCAGGTTTGAATAGGCTTGGCACGATGTACACTTTTGAGCAAAATCTATTGAGTTTTTCAATAATGTTGGCCAAAAGTATCCATACCTAATTATTTTGTGGGCAAGGGATCTTCTCCCAGAGTGGTTGCCACATATGCTTGCGTAGATATCCTATAATATTTCAAAAGCTTGGTCAGGATCTAGGCACCTTGGGGGGTCCAGAGATCAACCTCTTATACAATTAACCATGCTCGTCGAGCAAACTTGGCAACTTATCCTTAAAGGCATCAAGCCTTATTGTAGTTTTCGAGGATTATACCATGGCTCAAGTAGAGTTTGATTGGGTCTTGCTAAGAAGAAACTGTCTCCTCAATACTTGCTACTAGATTCTCTTCGAATGGTCTGATAGATGGCCTATTGGAGGTCAAAAATGTTATTTTTGTCTCTCGTGTCCTTGGTCAAGCTTGCGAATTTCGATAGGGCATCTGCCCACTCATTCTTCAATTGAGGTACCTAACTGAGGGTGAACTTTTTGAGTAACTGTTGTAGTTTTCTAACCTCGACTAGGTACTAGCTCATTGTAGAATCTTTAGTTTCAAATTTTTCTTCAACTTGTTCTGCGACTAGCTGAGAGTCTATAATCGCAACCAGGTGGTCGACTCCCCAGTCGAGCACCATCCTCATTCCAACAAAAAGGGCCTCATACTCTGCTTCATTATTAGTGACTATATAGTCAAGTTTTATTACAAAATCATACTCTTTCCCTGTTGAGGAATAGAGAGTTACTCCTACTCCCCTTCTAGATGTGGTCGACAATCCATCAATATCCAAAGTTCAAACAAGAGAGGCTATGCCATTTTCTCTAGCAGGTCTACTCGCTCAATGATGAAGTCAGCCAGAACTTGTGCTTTGAAGGTTGTTCTCGATTGAAAAATAATGTTGAATTCTCTTAGCTTGATGGCCAGCCTTCTGAATGTGTCAGGCTTCGACAATACTTGTTTCAGCGGCTGGTTGGTTAGCACTACAATGGCATGAGACTGGAAGTATGGACACAGTTTTTGAGCTACAGTGACCAGTGCCAAGGTAAATTTCTCGATCTCTAAGTAATTATGTTATGGTCCTTTGAGTGACTTACTGTAATAGTAGACTAATCAATAGCTACCATCTGTGATTGAGACCAAGATTGAGCTGATCGATGCTTTAGAGATTGCCAAGTATATTTAAAGTATCTATCCCAATTTGGGTTTGGCGAGCATAGGGGGCGAGGACAAGTACTGCTTCAACTCGACCAGTGCTTGATTACATTGTTCACTCACTGAAAGCCCGATTTCTTGGCATTTCTAAGAATTTTGAAAAAAGGTAAACTTTTGTCTGCCAATCTTATAATGAATCTACCTAAGGTAATAATTCTTCTGACCAGCTTTTGGACGTCTCTGACTATATATAGAGGAGCAATGTCGAGAACGACCTAAATTTTCTGTGGGTTGGCCTCAATACCTGACTGACTAACCTGTAGCCTAGAAATTTACCTCCGTGGACCCTGAATGTACACTTATTTGAATTCAACTTTAGACTAAATGCTCTCAAAATTGCAAAAGTATGGTTGAGGTCAAGCAAGTGATCTTGGGCCTTTTTCGTATTTACAATCATGTCGTTGACGTACACCTCCATCAACTTGCCAATTTCATTATTAAACATAAAGTTGACTAGCCTTTGGTAAGTTGCTCTAGCATTTTTCAGTCTAAAAGGCATGACTAAAAAGCAATAGATCCCATTAGAAACAACAAAGAAAGTTTTATCCCTATCCTCAGGAGCTATGAAAATTTGATGGTAACATTGAAATGCATCCATCATGCTCAACAACTCACAGCCAGTAGTTGAGTCAACTAATAAATCTATTTGAGGTAGGAGAAAGGATCTTTAAGGAATGTTTTATTTAAATCTGTAAAATCGTTACACATTCGCCATTATCTCTTATTTTTTGGGATGACTAGAACATTAAAAGCCAAGAAGGATATTGAATTTCCACAATATAAACTACATATAGGAGTTTCCTGACCTCCTTCTTGATGATCTGAGTCCGCTCAACATTGAATGTCCTCGTCTTCTGCCTGATCGGCTTATATGAGGGATCGACATTAAAGTGGTGCATGATCACACTGGGGTCAATTCCCTAGAGGTTAGATGCTTTCCAAGCAAAGATGTCAATATTTTTTCCCTGGAAATCGACCATAAGGCATTCTAGGTGGGGACTCATGTCTATCATGATATGAGTTGTCTGGTTGAGATTTTCTTATTTCAACTCAATAGTTTTAAATTCCCCGATGGGCTCTACCGGGGTATCCTCCAACTTTCTTTTCTTATTGGCTTGGGTCTCTTTGAGTTCCACTATAGAGACGTCCCCTAAGGTTTTCAATTATGGTTGAGTCTTCTACTCGCTTGCCTCAATCGAGATGTAGTAACACCTCCAAGCCTTCTTAATGTTGCACAATAATTTCCTTATGCCCACTAGGGTCAAATATTTGATCTTCATGTGGTAGGTCGACAAAATGGCATGAAAATCATTAAAGGCTAGTCAACCAATTATAACATTGCAAGCAAATGGGGCATCAACCACCAGATGGTTAACCATCAAAATCCTTCTTTGGGGTGCCTCCCCAAATGACGTTGATAAGCTAATGGATCCTTCTACAATAATTTCTGACCCCCTAAATCTAACAAGAGGGGTACATACAGGCTCAAACTTCAGCTGGCCCATATTTATTCTTTTGAGGGTGGAGAGAAAAATAATGTTGGTTGAGTTGCCATTATCGACCAGGACCTTCCACACTTTGAAGTTGGCAATCTCAATAGAGACTACCATAGGACCAGGACCTTTCTCCAGCTAGCGAACTGGTGTAAAAACTTATTATAAAGTTGATCATAAAAGTGTATCAATGAGGGCTCCAGCTTCAAAAACCAATAAAGCACAATGCCCTGAAAAGTAGTCACCAGCATCTTGGCATAGATATACTCATTATGCCCATGTAGCTGCATCATATGCTTAAACTGCATCAAGTGCTCATTGGGATCGATCGAGCCATTGTATCTCGATAGTCTGATGGGGACATTGGCATCGACAATAATGCGCTCATCAATAATCTCTTGGATGAATAGGGAGCCTCTCTCTCGATGAGACCTCTGAGGGCCCTCTAGATTGGGCGCTCTCTCAATGTTTCTCCTCAAGATCTCATTAAGGCATTTGTTTAATTATTGAACTTGATGGGAAACTTCTTCCCATTCCTTTTGATCAGCTTGGGTGGCATTACGGTCAAAATAAGACCTCATGCGCTCAACCCTATCGCACTATGGGGCTCAAATGGGTAGGGCTACGAGGTCTAAAGATTCTTCCATTTCTTCATAGTGGTCATATTTAGAATGTTCAACCCTATCACGCTATGGGGCTCGATTAGGTCGAATATTATGATCAATAGAATCAATAATTTTCTCCCTTAGCTTCAATCGCCCCTTGTCTCCCTAGGGGCATTTGGGATTGGCTTTATGTCTAGTTGGTGACCACCTGGACTCTTGGCAACCACAATTGTCTTTGGTGGACCTTTCTTTCAGTGGAGATGGTTGTGGGGTAGCACTGCCAGTGGGGGCTGGCACGCTGGTGTGCCTATTCAATGCAGCAGAAAGCTAGGCAAAAGTCTGAGCAGAGATTTGCTCGCTTATTTATTGCATCAACTAGGGCATAGTTAATGTCATAACTTGCTTTTGGGGGTTACTGGGGCCTAAAACGTGTGAACTTTGCTGGGGTGAAGGGAAAGGTGGAGATGCAAACCTCCTATTTTTCTCCCTTTTAGATGTGGCTCTATGCGTGTTCATCATTTTTTTGTTGCAATCTTAAGGTTTCCCATAAACAGTGCCAAAACGATGAAGTTGAAAGTTATTAATAGAGAAAAGGGTGGTGTTTGGGCTAATTCGACCAAAGAGGTCAAATGATCCAATAGTGATATTTCTTAAGGTTTGAGATTTGAAACAATAGCAGACATTAAACTAGTCGAGGTGCCTTCAACTAAAGCACTTCGATGCTTAAGTTAGTTCTAATCGAAAGAAGGTAATCGAATAGAAGATTAGGAGCTTATAGTGTATTTGGCATTATCTGGAGATTGGCTGGAAGTGAGGTATTTATAGCCTTCTCCTGATGGATGATTTATCTAATACGCCCTCTATCAGCTACAGAAGGCTATTATCTTTACTTGGGTATTATTAGTCATTTCTAATTCAGATATTATTCTAGGTGGTATCATCTCCTGGTTTCCCAGATAAACAGTCTCTGGGCAGGTGCCTCCTTGCTAAAGTTGGTGACAGGGTTGGTGGCAGAGTTGGTGAAAGAGACTATCCTATCTGGCACTCGCCATTAATGGGAGGCATGCTACTTGTTAGGACATCAAGTATGGTAAGTAGTAAGTCAATGTCGGAATGAGCACTTTGGTCAACAACCATCGAACAGATAAAGAGGTTGACCAGAGGGATGGTTGCATGGATGAAGTATTTGATGTCTCTCGTTAAGTGTGGTCAAGGTATATCCGCTTGACCAGACGACTATGGTTAAGTGATTTTAGCCCAGCTGGCTCTAAGAGCAACATTGGCAGTGCATGTTACTAAGCCTGGGGCCTTCTTTAAGGTCAAAAACTTGTTAAGCTAAGCCTGTTAGGCTATTCCATATTAGTACATAAGAAATTAAGTTGAATTTGTCTTAATCTAGCCATTGTACAACTATTAAACCCCATGATTTTTAGTTTAATAGCTGATATGGTTGGAAAAGGTTCATTGATTTTCATTGATAGTATTGAAGGTCACATATATTTACCTTATTAATCAATGGTTTATACTAGTATAAATTAGAATACAAGTGGTTGGATGTGGGAATTTGCGTACCAAACATTTGCACACGTATTATCACAACCATTACTTGAAGAAAATATGATTTTATTGTATTAGAGAATCTTATGTGTTGTTTCACCCATTGAATTGAGGTAAATTTGACCAAAGATAATGCAAGTACAAAAAAACATCAAATAAGTACAAAATGAATTCAATACAAAACTTGAAAAATCAAGTACATAAAACTAAAAAAGCAGTATTTTTTTCTCGATTTACAACATCATTCTTAGTATATGAGATTGAGTTGAATTTGTCTTAATCTTGCCATTATGTGATTATTAAATGTTATAAAAAACACTACAGTCTTAGTATCCAGTACTAAAATCTAGTATTTGAGAAAACTTTAGACCATAAATTATTTTTGCCTTCTTGTGGAAAACAAGCTTGTTTTGGCCTCCATAATGTGACTATTTGCAATCATAATAGTACTTCCCTTGAGTAGCTAAGCTATCTTTTCCTTTCTTTTGCTGGGTAGCCATCCTTATATTGTATAAGAATGTGGCAAATCACTCTCATCTTTTATTAGAATATTGCAATCCATGCTTACAATTCAAAATCGTAGCAGTTACATCACCCGATATCCCGGTCTATCCCAAACAATGACATTATCAAAGAATTCAAGATTATCAGTGGAGAGATCATTATATTAATGTAAAATGAAAAATGAGTAATAAAAATTATCACTCCAAATTATCTTAAAATAAAAAGAAATCAAGAATCTTCTATTGCCTATCAAGTATGCAATGGCACCCTCTATAATTCATTTTCTCTTGAAATTCACTAATGGGCTTTCTAGCATATCCAACACCAACATCTCCATAGACAACAATAACACTCTTCTTGTACAACATATATAATTTTCATTAAAAACATTAGCATGGAGTGTTCTTATCAATAAATCCAACATTAAAATTAACTTATATAGTATTACTTGTACAAAAGTTCGGTATTTATACAAAGAGACTAAGAACTAAATATCAAACTTCAAAGTATTTAAACTCAACTCTGCACTATCAATGGTTTCCCTTCCAGTATCCTCACCTATGCAAAATTAGTTTTACAAAAAATTCAAAATTTAGCACTGTAAATGGGTATGAACATACTAAAACTTAACAATTTAGTACCAAATTTATTTGCAGGTAATACTACATTTATGCATTTATGCAATTGTCAATCATCAACATAAAACTACTTAAACACAAATTACACGATTCAAACATCCCTTATTTGACATAACATTAAAAATATTTCTAAATTTTACTTAACCAAACAATTAACGTACATTATACTTTATATGAAGTTTATACATACTAAAGTTAAACATGTATAATTGAAATAAAGCATCAAAACAATAAAAAAAGGATCAATATCACATCTTCAAATACGTAGGCAATTAGATTATGTTTTTTTTCCCTTTAAAAATCTAAATGTGAGGTGAATTGAGTATTTACTAACAAAATATTAAGTAGAATAACCAAAATTAAGTATATATCAAACTAAAACAACTATAAAATACCAAAACAAATTTGAGGAAAATTCAAATATTAAAGCAAAAAAAGATAAAAATCTAATATATAAAATTACCTCTCCGTCTTTGAAATTGGGGGTGAAAATGGAATCCTTCTTAATAATGGCAAAATGTGGCTTCAAAGATTGAGTAGAAAATAAAGAAATTGAAAAAATAAGCAACAAGAAGAATCCAAAAAGCATCAAAGAGAGTATGGTGCTATAGTTTCACAGAGAGAATGCCTAAAGAGTCGAGGGAAAGTCGTTGAGAGAAAAAATGCGAGAGGGGGGAGTAAACTAAAGAGTAATCGTGTTTGAAGAGAGATGGTTAGGCATTATTGTGATTTTTATTATAACTTAGGGTTATTTTTGTCTTTTTGACTAAAGTAGGAAGTGAACTCAAAAGCCAAAATTTGAATGGGGAGTATAGAGTTTAAAAATATATATATATAGGGATTGAACCATAATAAAGAGATAGTATTATTATTACTGTTATCTATGCTGTTATGGGAAAATTGTTTTTTTCTTCCTAAAGTTTAATTGTGTGTATATTGTTAGTCCTAAACTTATGTGGCTCAATACATTTAGTTCAAATTTCTTAATTTTTTAACACTTTTAGTTCTTCGCTCTCAAATGTTGATAGAAACTATTAAAATAAAAAAGATTAAATAACTCACCGGCCCCTAAAGTTTGATCTACTTACCAAAAAACCCACGAAAATTGGAAATATAAAATATTCATTAACTTTCATTAAACAAAATTAAAAAGCTAAAAAAAACAAATTACAAGAAACACCATAAGGTTTGACTTATTGCAAATAAACCTAGAGAACTTCTACTACTCACTAATAGTTCAGAATAGAACAGAGCGGAAATGCCATCAAGGTAATGAAAAATAGTAAACAGACAATAGCTAAGCTAGCATAGCCAATATACACAGAGTTGATAGCAGATATGTGGACAAGGCAACAAATACAGTACAGATAGTACATATATGAGACAGACAGATATCAAAATAACAGATAACAGACATAAGTTGTGGGCACTAGAATAGATAAAAAATAGAATCAATATCAGAAATAACCTTCATAGGGGTATTCAAATCAGATAACAAATAACAAATTGATTTCAAATACAATTCAGAGTACGGTTCAGAAATAGTAAAATCCACACAGGGGCTTATTATAACCACAAATAAGAAAAGAAGTGCCAGATTGGCAGACCTTCACAGGGGTTTCCAAAAAATACAAGTAAGCTTAACAAAGCAATAACCTAAGTGGAAGACCCTAATAGGGGTGCAACAATTCCAAAGTAAGTTAAGCAAAGCAATAACCTAGGATGAGAGACCCCCATCTCTTGCAATCCCAATCAGCAACAGTCAAAATCAAATCTACAGCTTATCAGTGCCCTACTCGTCATCACCTAATTAGGAAAATATTCCAAGAATCAAAATTCCTATTAAATCCTAGTAACCTTATAGAAATGCATCAAGCATTCTAATATCTTATCTATCATTAGGATAATATAGATTAAGATCCTTCTATACAAAATTCTCTATAATTAATATTTCCAAATTATCTACGACGGTCTAGGTTAAATCCAGAATAATATAATTTCCACAATAACAAATCAAGATATTACAATCTTAAACAATATTTTATGCATAAATCTTTAGTCAAATCCTCATTTCAATACTATTTAACTTATAATAGTTCCCAATATTAAAATTAATATTCAACTTATTATTAACCAATATTCGAGTCTAAAATTCATATTTCCCATCTCCTTATTCTTCACATAGATAAACAATCATAAAGGTACACATATCGATTCAAAGGCTTGTTCTGGACAAACTCTAGTAATTGCATACATGTATGCATATATATATAACATGCAATAACCAATAAAAATCCAATTTTCACTATCGATGACTCAAAATCACAAATTGATAGCACATGGATGATCACCACATTGAGACGAGAAGACAATCTCTTCACTGTCACCATTAGAAAACTCAACTCCACCACAGAATTATTTCTCTCGATGCGAGAATTCCAATGCTACCTTCTGTTTCAAAATTTGGGCAATGTAGATACTGGAACACGCTAAAAACAGTCGAGTTCTCCTTTCCTCCGCCATGCTCCAATCATCGCCCTACCTTCATCGGAGTCACCATGCAATCACTCCAATGTGCTCCTCTTATCGAATGCTTCCTTACCTACCCTCAAAGTTATCGATAGTTGTCGAAAAGTGAAAAACCCAGTTACCACCGTAGCTCGTCCTTCTCGATCTGGCTTCCATTGTCACTGCTCTGCTATTCAGATGAGGTGGTTGTGTGGTTGAGAATGGAGGTGGTGGTGTGGGGAAGAGATTGATTGGTTTAGGAGGTTGAAAGGGGTCGTCAAGAAGTTAGTTGGTGGTGGTGGTGGAGCTTCAACAAAAGGAAGAAAAAAAGGAAAAATGGAGAAGAAAACAGGAAGGAACAAAGGAAGGAAAAAAGATTAGAGAAGAAGGGCCCTGCCTATTTCTTTAAATCTCATTTTTCCCTTTTTTATAAATTTTTTAATTTCCAATTTAATCCTTTAATATTTTAAGTTATGCAATTTTACCCCAAGTTTTTAGAAAATTACGATTAGCCCTAAATTTCAAAAGTCAACACAATTAAGTCTACAAAAATTATAATTTAGCCCACAACACTTTTTAAAATAATTAATAATATGAAATTCATAAAATTTCCAAATAATGATAAAATCATATATTATAAATAAAATAAATAAAATTTTAGGGGTGTTACAGACCTCTTTCTCTAAAGGAATCTGGTCCCCAAATTCTCACCTGAATATTGAAACAACTCAGGATATTGTTGGCGCATGAGATCCTCCTACTCCCAAGTTGCTTCTTCAATATTATGATTGTGCCACAATATCTTCACCTAAGGAATATTTTTATTCCTAAGTTCTCGAAACTTTCTATCTATGATACGAACTGGTTGCTCCTTGTAAGTTAGGTCCCTTTCTAATTCCATGTGTTCATGAGATATGATATGAGATGGATCTGGGTAATACTTTCATAGTTGCAACACATGAAAAACGTCGTGTATTCTAGCTAGACTTTGGGGTAATACTAGATGATAAGCCACTGGACCAATTTTTTCGCATCTCTCATATGGCCCCGTATATCTTGGACTTAGTTTTCCACCTTTGCCTATTCTTCTGATCCCTTTTCGCGGCGACACCTTGAGAAACACTCAGTTACCAACCTCAAATTCTAGGTCATTTCTTTGTCTATCAGCATAGCTTTTCTGTCTGTCTTAAGCAGCCTTCATCTGTTGTTTTATAATATGTACATTTTCTATAGTCTCTTGGATTAGTTCAGGCTTTATAATTCCTAGAGACTCTTCATTGGTACCTTTACATTCCACTAAATCCTAATATAGTGGGGACTGACACTTTCAACCGTACAGTGCTTCATATGGTGCCATTTGAATAACAGACTGATAACTATTGTTATAGGCAAATTCAATTCGAGATAGATGTCAAGTTTAACTTTCACCAAAGTTAAGAACACATGCTCGCAACATATCCTCCAAAATTTGAATAACTCTTTTTGATTGTCCGTCGGTCTGAGGATGAGTTGTCAAACTAAATTACAATCTTATTCCCAGATGTCTCTATAAACCCTTCCAAAGTCTCGATGTGAATTTTGGGTCATGATTAGACATAATACTCATTGGGATTCCGTGCAACCTGATAATCTTCTTAATATATAATTCTATCAATTTCTCGACCTTATAGTCAATATCGAATGGTAGAAAATGTGAGGACTTTATTAATCGATCTACTACTACCTAAATACTATCATAACTTTCTCTAGCCTTTGGCAAACCGATCGAAAGTCCATAGTCATTTGTTCTCATTTCTAATTTGGGATGGGAAGTGGCTGCAACAAACCTAACTGTCATTGGTGTTCCATCTATACCAATTGATAGGTCAAGCATTTCTACCTAAAGTCTACTACATCCTTCTTCATCTCGTTCCACTAAAGTTGTTTCTTTAAGTCTTGTTACATTTTTATTCCACTAGGATGTACAGTGTACCTCGCTCAATGCATTTCTTATAATAACCTTTCTTTTATCTTTTCTGGTACACAGATTCTATTTTGATAGAGTAGGATAACTTGGCTATTCGTGTTGAACTCAGAATCTCCAGAGCTTCCAATTATTTTTTTCTATTTCAACATCTAATTCTCTCTGGCTTGAGCTTGCTAGATTTCTTCATACAGTTTAGGTTGTAATTTCACTCCTGCAATCTAGACTTGTTATTTTAGTCTTAGCATAGCACTTGCTTTCAACTTTTCTGATGTCTTTGCTTATTGCAGATAAGCCATTCATGCCTTCCGACTCAGAGCATCAGCTACTATATTCGCTTTTCCAGGATGATAATTGATGAAAAAGTCATAATCTTCTAAGAACTCCATCCATCTTTGCTGTCTCATGTTCAAATCCTTTGCAAATATAGATACTTGAGGCTTTTGTAATCTGTGTACACTTCAAATATATCCCCATAAAAGTAGTGCCTCTATTTCAATAATGTAAAGATATCTGCTACCAACGCCTGATCATGTGTGGGGTAGTTTTCCTCATGAGGTATTAACTTCCTAGATACATAGGTAATAACACATTATTTCTGCATCAACACACATCCTAACCTCTTATATGAGGCATCTGTATACGCCATGAAATGTTTCAACCCATTTGGAAGGGCTAATACTAGATCCATAGTCAAACGGTTCTTTAGTTCTTGGAAGCTCTTCTTGCACTCTTCATCCTAAACAAACAGCTCATCTTTCTGGTTTAACTTGGTTAGTAGGCTGACTATCTTGGAGAAGTCTTGAACAAATCTTTAGTAGTAACCGGCCAATCCCAAAAAGCTTTGAATCTCCATAACACTCTCAGGCCTCTTTCAATTAACAATCACTTCTACCTTGCAAGGGTCCATTTCTATCCCTTTTTGAGTGATTACATGACCCAAGAAGGCTACTTTCTCTATTCAGAACTCGTACTTACTGAACTTGGCATACATTTGTTGTTCTCTTAAAGTCTTCATAACTATGTGTAAGTGCTTTCTATGGTCCTCTTTGGACTTAGAGAAAACCAAGATATCGTCAATTAAATGACCATAAACTGATCCAAATAGGGTCTGAATATCCAGTGCCTCAAATCCATGAATGTTGTCAGGGTGTTGGTTAAGCCAAATAGCATCACCATAAATTCGTAGTAGCCATATCTAGAATTGAAGGTTGTTTTTAGGATATCCTCTTCTCTAATCTTTAGTTGATAATACCCTTACCTCAAATCCAGCTTCAAGAAGATTCTTGATCCTTGTAGAAGGTTAAATAACTCTTCCACATGAGGTAGTGGATACTTGTTCTTGATGTTGACCTTGTTTAATTCTCGATAATTGATGCACATTCTCAAAGACCCATCTTTTTTCTTGACAAAAAACACTGGAGCTCCCCAAGGCAACGTGTTGGGTCTAATAAACTTCTACTTTAACAACTCCTGTAGCTGACTCTTCAATTCCTTAAGTTCAACAAGCACCATCCGATACAAAGTTTTGAAAAATGGTATAGCCCTCGAGAAAGTATGAATAACAAACTCTCTATTTCCCTGTCAGGTGGTAGTGAGTTTAACTCTTCAGGAAATACCTCGGGGTATTCTATTACCACTTCTACTTCTTCAATCCTAATCGTGTCCTGAGCTTTGTTGATAAGGTATGCCAGGAATCTTAGCCCACCATCTTTTAGAATCTACCTAGCTTCTATAGTTGATATGATCGGTATCGGAGGAGTTTTATCTACAAAGGATGTGAAGATATGAACGTCCCTTCCTCGAGTGTTATGCATTTAGTGAAGCAATTCACTCGTGCTTGGTGGTTGTACAGTAAATCCATTCCAAGAATTATAACATATCCTTGGATGTATTAAATTAGTTAGATACACTCATCCTTCAATCATAATTAGGCAATCCCAATACATGACATTAGTAACTAGCCTTACTCTTAAAGGTGTTCTGACTTCAACTTGATATGCCATGATTTTAGGTTTTAATTTAGTTTTGCAAAGAATTCAACAGATATAAAAAAATGGAAAGCATCGAGATTATATAATACTATACCAAGAGTTTTGGAGATAGTAACATACCTTTTACTACTTCATTGGGGTTCGATGTGTCTTCTCCAGTAAGGGCATAGACACGGGCCTAGATTTTTGCTTTTCTTTTCTTGTTGGAATTGGGCCTTTCTTCCCTAGGCAATCTTTTAGAAGATGCTGGCTCCTACTGCACTGTAAGCATTTACCATGTTTCTGCCAACAGTTCACTTCCTCATGCTTTGCTGACCTACAGAATCCACATAGTGCTAGTGCCTTTTCTTGAGCCCAATTCACCATCCTATCTACCTAAGTAGTCCTCTAAGCCGCACCCATAGCTTGTGGTCTTTACTATTTCTTGCTGGTGCCACTCGGTCTACTAAGAGATGGCCTTCCCTTTTTACCTTTTTCTTTGATTTTTTTGATCTCCTGCAACTTCGATTCCAATTGCAATGCTTTATTGACTACTATGTTAAAATTTAGTAAATCAAAAATGGCTAGACCCTATCTTAACTCTAGTCGTAATCTTTGAGTAAATGGTTGAATTTATCAACTTTCATCATTTTGGACATCGGGCGTATATTGGATAAGTCGGCTGAAGGTTGCCTCACACTGGCTAATAGTCTGATATTCTTGGATCAAATTCATGAACTAACGTTTCTTAAACTACTTGACCACTAGGGGTATATATTTATCCATGAATTCTTTAGTGAAATTGCCTTATGTCGTCTGGGTTCCAAGGCTACCTAATGACATTCTATCATTTTCTACCAATTTCTAGTAGATCTTGCCAGGAGAAATGTGGTGAACCGTACTTTTATTCATTAGGGTAACACAAAATATTGAATATGATCTCAAGGTTTTCAATGCATTCTTCAACCTTTTAGTTGTCTGGTTCTCTATAGAACTCAAAGGGCTGAAAATGAAGAAATTTTCTAGAGCTCAATCTTTAGCCACAAGTTGAGTTAGTGGCCTGATTTCTGGCTCTCTTTGATATGCAGGTCTCATTGGTTGCCCAACTAAAAGAGTTTGCCATACCTTATCTCTCTGCTCAAATCGAGAATAAGTAGAACTCCTTATCTGGGAGCATGATGGTCTTGAAACTATTGCCTAGGAGGTCTTCCTTGCTGACCAAATTAGGGTGGTATAGGTCTAGGGACATTACCACTGGATGCCATCACAGTCTCAAAATTTCAAGAATATCTCAACCTGTAATTGAAAGTTGAAGTCAACATCCCAAATCTCAACATCCCTTCAATAATTCAGGTTTTAATAAAGAAAATAATATAAGTTAAGTAAACTTTCAAAACTCATAACAAGAAAGAAAGATTAAAAATAATTTCCCAAAAATTATGCACTATCATAATATAAGTTAGCAATAGCAGATTACATAAGCATATATATAAATCAGAGGTAGCAAAACTGGCTGTGCTAACCGTATGCTTAGTCATAGATAAAATGATAAAGAATTTGAAGAAAAAGGGGGAAAATGATATCTGTCATAGTCACAAAGTTATCAGCCACGGTTACAAGGCTCAATAATTAGAAGCCATCCATTACTATCCTACTAACATACTATAATGTTACAATGCCAAGACTCGTATCTAATTTTTCTCATCAGTGATGTCAGATAACTTACTCACCTCACCAGTCGTCTACTGATCTTCTTTGTCATCTATCTCAAGTAGTGCCATGATTGGAGGTTCTGGAACAACATCTGTATTAGAGGCTTACTTAGGTTTTTCCTCAGACTTCTCATCTGATTCTTCCTCTGGTTCAACCTCTAGTTCAGGTGCTCACTTCTATTGTTGCCAACCCTGTCTTTAATCAAGAGCAAGGATTCGATGAATGTTTGATAGATCGACCTCTACATCTGTCCCGATGCCAACTTCAATGGCCTAATCGATAGCCTTGCAATAGTAGTCCATCGCTCAATCCATCTCACCTACCATTGGGTGAGAAACCTATACCTCCATATTAGCTCGCAAGGATCAAAGCTCTTGGATCTATTCTTCAACGATATTAACTCAAAGGTGTTCCCACTCGAGGTCACCCACGACCCAATCATGCAGATAGTCCTGAGCACCTAGCATTCGTTTCAAAGTATGCACCTCTTCTCAGGCCTAATGAAGATGTTCATTTTGCCCATAACATTTTTCTTCCAGTGTCTTACAAATCTTTCTAAGGTTCTTCCTTTCTTTTTTCAACTCCTTGATCTCTTCCTCTAGAGTTTTGTTATTTTGGTCATTCACTGGCACTTTTTCTTTATCAGATCCGCTAGCTATCCTGCAATAATTCAAGAATTTTGCCTCAACAAAATCAAGTAATATAATCTAAATCCAAGCCGTAGGATCCTACTATACTCTATTGGTCCTACTATAACTTAACAATCCTGTTAATACATTGAGTGCACATTCGAAATAACCTAAATAGGTCACTGAGAGTTCTATCGCACATCCACACCTAGGTCATCTGAACCTAGGCTCTAATACCACCTCTGTAGCATTCCACCTCAGGACAACACCTAAGTTGAGGCACTACTTTGATTCAGACTTAATTCTCAGAGTTACCATTCAATAGTAGGCCCATAAATTCAAACGTCTCAAAATTTAAACACTAATTTAACTCCAACAAGACTAAATAAAACCACAAAATAGATATATCATACGAGTTTCAGGAAACTTAGTTAAATTATAGTCTCTAATAGATCACGCCATCATTTTCATCTTACACTACAATTTTCAAAATAAAATTTATACATCACAACATCTCTAAGGTTAATGACACATTCACAAGTTTCATACTTAACTTTAGCATTAGTCCTATTACAAACAACCATGTATTTCATTCAAAACTTGGCATCCACCAAAGCCCATCCCTATCTAAAAGATTATGAAATACAAGGGGGTAAGTCTAAAGACTTAGTGAGGGATAAGTAAAAGTAACAATAGAGTTTATAGAGGAGAAACTCAACTTGGTAAAACATAATTTTTATTAGACTGAATATAATAAAATCCAAAAAATAGATAGTATAGAAAAGCAAAAGAAAACTCTCCTGCCTTATTGCTCCAAGAACATATCACAAGTAAACAAAAATCATTCAGGTAAATCAAACCCAAAGCATATGCACTCCAAGAAAAGGCTATAAAACGTGCATTGCAGATTCACCTTATACCAAATAGACAAATAATTTACCTAAGCATAATAGCTTAGTATATGACAGATGCTTATGCGAAACTGTATAGCACATCGCTGGTACCTAGGGAGAAATCACTAGTGTATCGCTTGTACCTATGGGGAAATCCCTAGCATATAGTTGGCACCCAGGGGGAAATCTCTAGCGTTCCAGTGACACACATGGGGAAATTCCTAGCTTGCCCCTGCATAACCAAACAGATAACCCAGTGTAGCCTTTGGCCTTTATAATCACCGTAAAGATAACAAAATAACCACTTATACAGATGCTTAGGGGGAAATCCCTAGCACATTATCAATTTCAGATCAACAGTTCAGAACAAAATAGAGCAAAAATGCCACCAAGGCAATGAAAAATAGTAAAAAAATATAGATAAGCCAGCATGGCTGATATATACAGAATTGATAGCAAATATACTAATAAGGCAACAAATACAGTACAAACAGTACAAATATGAGATATATAAATATCAAAATAACAAACAACAAACAGAAGTTTTGAACACTAGAATGGACAAAAAATAGAATCGATATTAGAAATAACCCTCAC
Source organism: Jacaranda copaia (assembly GCA_014898725.1). Lineage (NCBI taxonomy): Eukaryota > Viridiplantae > Streptophyta > Magnoliopsida > Lamiales > Bignoniaceae > Jacaranda > Jacaranda copaia. The sequence continues at coordinate 1,388,732 of JACGDI010005359.1, forward strand.
ATAAGTATTCAAATTAGATAACAGATAATAGATAATAGATAGATTCAAACATAGTTCCAAGTATAGTTCAGAAACAATAAAACCCACATAAGGACTCATTATAACCACAGATAAGAAAAGAAGTGCCAGATTGGCAAAGCTTCACGGGGGTTTCCAACAAATACGAGTAAGCTTAACAAAGCAATAACCCAAGTGGGAGACCCTTATAGGGGTGCAATAATCCCAGAGTATGTTAAACAAAGTAATAACTTAGAATGGGAGACCCTCACCTCTTATAGTCCCAATCAGCAATAGTCAAAATCAAATCTACTGCTCATTATCATCTAATCAAGAAAATATTCCAAGAATCAAAATTCCTGTTCAATCCTAGCAACCTTTATCTATCATCAAGATAATAAAGATTAAGATCTTTCTATACAAAATTCTCTAGAATCAATATTTTCGAATTATCTATAATGGTCTAGATTAAATCCAGAATAATATAATTTCCACAATAACAAATCAAAATGTTACAATCTTAAGCAATATTTTACGCATAAATCTCTAGACAAATCCCCATTTCAACACTATTTAACTTATAATAGTTCCTAATATGCAAATTAATATTCAACTTATTATTAACCAAGATTCGAGTCCAAAATTCGTATTTCCCCTCTATCTATTCTTCATATAGATAAACAGTCATAAAGGTACATATATTGATTCAAAGGCTCGTCCCGGACAAACTCTAGCAATTGCATGCATGTATGTATATATATAACATGCAATAACTAATAAAAATCTAATATTTACTATTAAGGGCTCAAAATCACAAATTAATAGCATAGGGATGATCACCAAGTCGAGACGAGAAGACTGTCTGTCCGCTACCGCTGCCAGACCACTGGTTGTCGTCCACCACTGTTGGAAAACTCAACTCCACTGCATAATTGTTCCTCTTGACACAAGGATTTCAATGCTACATTCTATTTCAAAATTCGAGCAACGTAGATGCGGGAACGGGCCAAAAATAGTCGAGTTTTTCTTTCCTCCACCATGCTCTAATCACCACCCCGCCATCATCGGAGTCACCATGCAATGGCTTTAATGTGCTCCTCTCATCAAATGCTTCTTAACCCACCCCTTAGAGTCGTCGATGCTCATCAAAAAGTGAGAAACCCAGCTACTAATGTAGCTCATCCTTCTTAGTCTGGCTTCCACCGTCATTGCTCCACTATCCGGGTGAGGCGGTTGTGTGGCTAAGAGTGGAGATGGTGGTTTGGGGAAGAGATTGATTGGTTTAGGAGGTTGAAAGGGGTCATCGGGAAGTTGGCTGATGGTAGTGGTGGAGCTTCGATGAAAGGAAGAAAAGAAGGAAAAATGTAGAAGAAAAAATGAAGGAAAAAAAGGAAGGAAAGAAGAATAGAGAAGAAGGGCCCTGTTAGTTTCTTTAAATCCAATTCCCCCTTCCCCCCTACTTATAAAATTTTTAATTTTCAATTTAATCCTTTAATATTTTAAGTTATGTAATTTTACCTCAAGTTTTTAGAAAATTGCAATGAGCCCCAAATTTCAAAAGTCAACACAATTAAGTCTACAAAAATATAATTTTGCCCACAAAACTTTTTAAAATAATTATTAATGTGAAATTCATAAAACTTCCAACTAATGATAAAATTGTATATTATAAATAAAACAAATAGAGTTTTAGGGGTGTTAAAATTTAATTATATTAAGTTAAATTTATTTATTAATTAAGAAACAAAATAAGTAAAATTTATAAAATAAAGTAAAAAAATTATTATCTTAAAACTTAATTTCATAACTATAAATATATTTTATAATTTTAAAGTAATAAATATATCTAAAATAATATAGTTAAATATAAATAATTTTATTTATTAATTAAAATAAAAAATTTAAAAATAAAGATACAATCTTAAACTGTCATCCTAGCAGTATAATTTAATTTTAAATAAGTGTCTTAATAGTTATAACCTTTTTTATGTAAATTTAAATAATTTTGAACCATGTAAATTAGTAATTTAAAATAAATAAAACAATTAATAATTTTAAATTAATACTTGGTAATATATAGAAGTACAAATCATATTCAAAATAATTTGATTAAATTTATAAATTAGTTAAAAAATGAATAAGTAAAAAAAATAAAAAGAAAAAGAAAAAAGAAAGAAAACTTAGGGCTAGTTTGTTTATATTTTCAAATTCATTTTCACTCATTTTCACTATTTGGAAATGAGCTATCAACAAATCATCATCAATTTCACGTATATTCCAACTCATTTTTATCTCAAAACAATTTTCTAATAATTTATATATTTTTTTCCCAATAACCTCTATATCTTCTCTATTTTCTTCATTATTACTCCTTTTTCCACCTACAACTTACTTAATCCTATGTAATCCTTATTTTTCCAACATACTATCCAAATACAAACTTATTTTCAATTTACTTCCTCTAACTAACTTTTTAAATTTTAAAAATGTTGAAAATGAAAATTGAATTTGAAAACATAAACAAACCAGCCCTTGTCTTTCTCCCAACCACCACTGCACCCCCTAGCCAGAACATCCTCCCCTATCCCCTGCACCAACCTGCTCGCTCTTCTACCCCACCAACCCATAGGTAGGTTGGTCATGGCTAGACCTAGAGTGTAGCCGTGGTTGCATGGCTAGGTCGATCGCTCAACCTATCGCAGGATTCATATTTTTGTGAGGGTAGGGGTGGGGGGCAAGATTATATATATGTAATTTTATATGTATGTATTTATATATTTATATAAAATATGCATATGTATCTATACACTTATATGTAAAAATATGATATTTTGAATATATTTTTTATAAAGGTTTTATGTGATTTATTTTCTTTAGTTTTTTTATTTTGTTTTAATGAAGGTTAATGAATATTTTATATTTTTTAGTATTTGCGAATTTTTTTGTAAGTAGATCAAACTTTAGGGGCCTATGAGTAATTAATCTTTTCTATGTTAACAATTTTCGTCAACATTTAATGGAAATTGAGGGTGAAGAACTAAATGTGTTGAGTGCTATAAGTTTGGGACCAACAGTGTACACACAATTAAACCTTGGTATGAAAAAATCAATTTTCCCATGCTATTCTAAAAAGAAACATTCTTTTGGGTCTCAATTTAAAGTTATTTTCTGATTTTTTACAAATGTTCTTAACTTATTTTAACAATTAAAATAGATAATTTAACTTGAAAGGTAAAATTCAAAATTCAACACATGCCGATTTTACTAATATTCTAAATTTCCTTTGAACTCTCCTTCAAAATATCTATATCTATAATATTCATAAAACAACTATCCCTCTTTTGATGTGTTTTAGAATGATTTACCTAATATATCCTTGCTTCTTTCTTCCAAATTCTAAAAACTAAAAGTTATATAGTAACTACAATTTATAACGAATTTATTCATCACATAGAGTCGTGTGCAATAACCACTAGTTATTATAAAAAAAATAGCATTAACATAAATAGTTGCCTCCTTTAAATGATAAGTTCAAACATTTTTGAGTTGTCACCTCAATTTTAAAATTGTGAACATATCAGTTTTTTCAAAAAAACTTCATCCCTCCAAATATTTTTTAGTAGCCCCTTTCATTATATTATTATCATAATTTCATTATTGTAATAAATAAATAAATGTTGAATCTTCAATATTTTGGACTAATTTCAATCTTACACCTTCATTTCTTTTGTCTTTTTTCCCTCATCTATTTCTTTTTTTTCCCTCTTTTCATAGTTATTAATGACTGCGGCATGCCATCACCATATATATAATCCTTTTAAATATTATTTATTAAAAATGCATAATTTCTAATTTAATTGCACACAATTTCTATGCACACAAACAAATAATAAATGCAAATTTCATAATGGTTCTTTTCTAATGTGTCTACTAATGTTATTAATTAATTTTAGTTAGATGAGCTAGTAGTAATTTGACAGTTTAATTTTAAATTTTTTTTGTCATAGGAAAATATCTATTTCCTATCTAATTCATTCATTATAAAAAGAACAATATTTCGAACAAATAAAACATTTTGTAGCATCCCTTTTGAGATAATCCCTAAGTTAAGGTACCACTCTAATTCAAACTTAAAATATGATTCATAATACAATTAATAGGCCTGTAACAAACTTTTTCAAACTTAACTAATCAAAAGCAGCGGCAAAACTTCAACTTATCGATCATAAGAAAACATAATATACACACCACAATCCAACCCCTGAATACCCGACAAACTTTTATACAAGCCTCACATCCTCAATAATAGATTTGACATATCACAACACTCCTATTCCAAGCTTAGCATTCAAGGGATCCTATACGTACACATAAGCACCTGTTTAATTATAGATTGTATCTCCTCTTTTGCCCAAGCTAGAGATCCATATTCACCACTTCATCTTGTCTGAGAAGCATGAATAGTGTGGGGGGTCAGTCAAAAGACTTAGTGAGGGATGTTCTTAATAAGAAATTTTGGGAATCTGTCGGGGAAAATCAATCCAACAAATCTTCAAATTTATATTCCAAACAAAAATGTATCACAAACAAGCAAGAACAATTAGTAACTAGTGCGGTATGCAGACAATGACAATTCTGAAGAACAAATAATATCAAACTTAAGACTTCTAGCAAGTACTAGCTTAGGGTTGTAATTGTTGGTTCGAACAACCCGAGATTATCTTAACCAATCCTATTAGGGAGTTATAGAGCATCTCAACCGATCACAGTCAGAAGGAAATATAGATAGCTTGTCTGGAACATACAGCAACCTGATGTAGACCAAGAAGCTACACCGTCCTTATTGCTCCAAGAGCAAACAAAAACAATCGAAGTTCAATTAGAACAAAACAAGCCCGAATATAATATACAGTCCAACAAATCAAAATAAGCCTGCATATCAGAATCTCCTTATACTAATCAAGCAAGCATTTCCAAGCGTGATAGCTCAGCATACAATTGGTGTGCCCATACGGACTGTATGGCGCACTGCGAGTACCTAAGCGAGCTGCTATCATGGACACCTGGGCGGATTGCAAAGCGTGTCCCATGTATCCTAGCATTCCACGTAGGATTGGTACTCGACCTAAGTATATTTCTCCAACAAGTACAATCAGGTACAACAAGCAATTAGGCTTGCCGACAAGGTAATACAACTTACCAACAAGTATAGATAAGCTAACTAGCTAGATAACATGTACAAGTACGCAAGCGTGCCAGTAAGGCATCTTATAATAAGTCCAAGACAAATAATGATCAATTCAATATAATGATGTAAGTATGAATCCCACACAGGGGTATACAATCAAATAATTCAAATATGATCAAGGTACTATCATGTATGGATTTCAAGCAAACGAGCAAGAACAAGTGATCAAGTTATGAGCAAGCATAGACAAGCACATTAACCCTCACAAAGGTTTGCCACAAGAACAATAGATATAACGAGGCCAAATGGCAGACCCACACAGAGGTTTTCAACAAATGCAAGTAAGCTTATACGAGCAACAACCTAAAGTGGGAGAAAACCTCACAGGGGTGTTCAAATCAAGAAACAAATAATAGATAACAAATTAGATCTTAATTAATTTTGAGTACGTATAGAAACAAAAAAACCCACACAAGGGCTTATCATAATTAATAGATAGAGAGAAAAGTGCCAAATTGGCAAACCCTCATAGGGTTTCCAACAAACACGAGTAAGCTTAACAAAGCAATAACCTAAATAGGAAAAACCTCACGACAGAGCAAAAACTAGTACTAACCCGCACAGGGGTTTACAAGTCAAATAATAGGTTAAGAACATATGCCCAATCAAGTATAGATTTCAAGCAGTTACAAACAAATACATTCGAGCAAGTTAAAGCCACACAGGGATTTTACCACAAGAATAGATAGATATAACAAGGCTAGAATGGCATACTCTTATGCAACAATCTAAGAGTAAGTTAAACAAAGCTATGACCCAGAGTAGGAGACCTTCATAGGGTATACAAGTTAAGAAATCAAATACAAGCAAGTGTACAATTAGGTATAGATCTTAGACAAACAAACAATACAATTTAAACATTCATGAGCAGGTACAATCAAACAAGTTAACCCTCACAAGGGTTATGCCACAAGAACAAGTAGATATAACAAGGCTAGGATAGTAGATCCTCACCTCTATAGTCTCAAAAACTACAATCGCTGTCAGAAGCCTATAGCTCCACAAGTCCTAATTCCATGTTACCTAATTTAATAGAATAGGACCATAATCAAATCCTCATTCAATTCTAATAATCCTTATTAATTACAAATAAACCTATAATAGCCTAATATCACTAATTAACCTGTTAACATAATAGTTGCAGGCTTAAACGATAATATTGGTATAGAGTGGCTAATAAAGCTGTAACTATCATGACAAACATCGATTCTCACATCAAATCTAATAATAGCACTTAAACTAGTCCACAATTACATATTTTAACCTTATATCACTATCAAGAATCACAAGAAACGGTCCAAATGTCTTAATTATTCCAATTTATCATATTGTAGCAATATTTAGGTCCAATAACTTATATATACTCATTGCATAGACATCTCAATCACAATCTACAATTATATAGGCATATCAATACATCCTAAATCCTACTCTTATCAAAGGTACATGATAAATAAAGAAGGTATAATATATACATGTACATATATATCAAGGTACAACCTACTAAAGCTTAATTCATCACCTTTTATTACCCAGATATGCTTAACGAGGCCTAAAAATCACAAACCAAGAGTACCACTACAATCATTAAAATAAGGAGAAGATTCATTCAGAAGTCACCAGAGCACTGCCATCAAAAAATATTGCCACCACCATTAAGATGTTCCTCTTGAGTTCCTGATTCTGAATATCTACTCCGTTCCAAGTTTTGACACTGGGAAAACCCTTAAAATCCACTTCAAAGCTGCTGCCACCACCTTTCACTGCCATATGTTTTTCTGCATTCTTTAGCACTGCTGCTACACTAATCACCTATGCAAAGCTTCCATGATGATCCTCTCCCTTAGCTCTTCCCAACCATGGCCTTAGACTTGGATTTGGCTGTCGAAAAATCACAAACCTATCTACCACCATGAAATACCACTCTCAGTCTCCTCTCATGGTGGCTCACCGATGGGTGTTCAACCATGCCTAGTGGTGCTGCTGTGTAGCTATAGGTGTAGGGAGAAAGTTGGTTGTTTGGGTGGTGCAAATGATTACTGGTGGCTCGCGCGAGAATGGTGATGAACGTGGTTGGAGGAGGAAACGAAAGAAGGAAAGGTTGAAGATAGTGGAATAGTGAGGAATGAAAATCTACCAAGTTTTTAAAATCAAATGTTCCACAATTATACATGGACCCTTACCTATGTTTTTAAGCTATGCAATTTGGTCTCCAAGGTTTGGTTTTTTTTCAATCAGGCACCCAAAAACTTTAATGCATAGGATCAAGCCCTTTAACCACATTTATTCACTATGAAACCCCAAAAATCTTTTAAAAAGTCCAAATCAAATCTTGGCAAATCATAAGTTGACCCCAAAACTTTCTAAAATCTTGCAATTAAGTCCTTTTCAATTATTTTCAAACCTTAAAAACTCAATCAATTAATATCTCAATTTCTAAATTCTAAATTTTTGAAATACTAATTTTCAGGGGTACTGCACATTCAATTTTAAATCTATTTAGATGGACTTTGTTATATTTTTAAAGAGAATGTGCATTATTCAACATAGCTACTATATGTCCATTACGCTTCATAGCAACAACCACAGCTAGATTTTTAAGAACAATAAGACTTTCCTGGCACAATAACTATTTCCTCTAAGGTTTTTAAAATCTATATTTGACATGTGTTCATAAAGTAGAATATAAGATAAAACACCATTTAAGATACATAATTTGAACTAGTCCTTTTCATCCTGCTTGCTTTCATCTCTAAATGTGACTTGTGTGACAAATTATTATGTATAGAGCATACTTGCAACTTAAAGCAAGTAAATAATATTGAAAATAAAAATTTTGCTAATGATAATTGACATATGTTCGCATTTTCTTCCATCTATTTTCTCATTCTTTCACCCGATAATGTAAATTTTGGGATGAGTGTATGGGTTAGAAGTTTTTCTATTTAAGGTCAAATCAAGCTAAGAGCATGAGCTCGAATTGTTAGAGTACTAGGTCAAACCTATGACCAAGGAGAAAGCACGTTAGGCTTGTTGAGGTGGCATTTAGCTAAAATCGTTTGATGCTTGTGTCAAGTAAGTAGTTGAATATGGGTAAAAACATGGAAGCTGAGAGCAAATTAAGCTAATAAAAGACATACCTATTGCATTTATCATGTTAGTTATTTATAATAAAATAACAAAATCACCCTTAAACAATGTATAGACTTTACTAGGCTAATAGGGGTACTGTAGGTCATTTTGATGCTACCAACTGATAGCATGAGGGCTACCCAATAGGTGGGGGCAACCTCACAATAATATTAAATGCCAAAGAAAGAGCTATTTAGTGGCATTAAATATGGATGGAAATGACTGATGTTAAGTTTATACAACATTAAATGCAGTTGTATATGTTAGGTAAGTACAGAGTTGACTCTTGTGGGCTCGAGCATGAGTTGGGTTGCCTTAACACTCACAGGAACTAAAGAAGGCCATATAGAAATATAAGATAATAAATGGTTGACCTGAAGGTAATTGAACCATGATAATCAAAAAATGTGAGGTCAAATTATAGAGAGTCAATAAGGTAAAGTGATGTGGTTAATTTAAAGACACACACACACTATCAGTTATTTGGCTATTTGAGACTGAGCCACATAAGGTTCTTTAATGAGGATCAATCTATCCCTTGTCATACGTCTGCCCATTTTATAGCCAAACTTCAAGAGAAGAGAGTTAACTTTTGATCTATTGGTTAAGCTGGGAAATAGTAATCATCGATTAATGATAGTATAGGTTGGTCTAACACCTTGTTGACCAATTGCCTCACATTAATTTCATAATAATGATTGGACTAGGTGACATTATAATGGAGCCATTTTTAACCTTGGTATTTACTACATATGCTTTGACCAACTATGAACTATCAGGGTGTATCAATGATAAAGAGATTGAGCTTAGTAGAATTTGAAAGCTAACCAAAATAGTGTTATGCTTTTTCTTTAGGTACGTTTCTCAAAACTTTTTCTTTTTCATTTTTTCTGTTTCTTTTCTTATGTATTTCATAATAAACAACCAACAAGATACTGAGGTTGAGAGGGTGAGTGAAGAGGCTAGGGTTGAATATGAGCATTATAGTAGTGTCCTTGAGTTGATAGATGATTCATTATCTAGTTCTAAGGATTTTGAAGAAAGGGAGGCTCAAAGGGCAGTGGAAAGATAGATATCATAGGATAAGTATTAAGGAAGCCCAAACCCTAAAAATTAGAGAATAAGTTGGTCCCTTACACATGATCCGGACTATTATAACAAATTACATCTAATATGCGGTTAAGGGGACTTAGGGTGATCAGGGAGCGGTTTTTCATTCCTCTAAAGATCGAGTTGATAGCTCTGGTCCTATCATGGGTGTCTTTCTATTCATGCGTTCACTCTATAGTGCACCTTCATATTTCCTATAGCAAGAGAGGTGCATGATAATTTAGTCATGATTAGTGTGTGTCCAAGCTAACTTCTGCTCGACTTTTACCCCTTAATCTATAGTTCATCACCAATATGTGTACGCACTATCAAACCCCTTTTTGCTATTAATTTCTCCCATTTGTTCTATTATTCATTCTCCAAGAAATATGCAACCTTACCTGATAAGGATTTTTACTATTTAACCTCTCAACTATGTTGAAAACTCCTTTGAAACCTCTTTTCTTCATATGGGAAGGATTGGAGGAAGATATTTTTTTCATGTAACCCCCATTGCACTACAAAAAATATCATTTTCTCTAATAGATTATAAACAAAAATAACGTACGTTGGAAATTCTCCTAAAAATCATTGTTCAAATGGGTGTGCTTTTGGTGTGAGCTTTTTTGATAACTTGTCTGTCAAAAATGTCTGTCGAAAACTTTTTTTTAACAAAATTTTGATGAATATGTGGTAGAAAATTAGTAATTCTTTCATATATTAAAATTGAATTATTAATTTTCATTGGAATTCCATCAAAAGTATAATATTTGAACCCAAACATAGGCTCTTTTTTTTATTCTTTCTTTTCCTTTCTTTCCTCCCCTTCTCTCTTTCTTTTTGTCCTTTGCCTCTCTCCTGCTGCTTCTCATCATCACTCGTTGCACTACAATAGGCCAAAGCGCATGCGCCATTGGGCACTACCGTACATGGCCACTACTATCTCTCTACCACTACCGTGTACACTTCCGTATTTCACCACCCCCTCCTATTTTTTTTATTTTATATTTCTTATTTATGATTTTACTTTATCTTGATGTTGTATGTTTATGTGATTATAATTTTTGAAAATGAATGGGACATTATAGTTTAATTTATAAGACTTTATAGTTTATAGTGTTAATTTTATAGAAATTAGATATTTTAGGATTTTGATTTATTTTTTGTAATTCTAATTCATGAATTTTATGTGTTATGCGTTATGTGTATGTATTGATAATTACTCAAAATTTGATATTTTAGGTTTTTATTTGTGTAATTTAGAGTTTATTAAATTTGTGCTATATGTGCACTTTAGGTTTCAATTTAGGATTTAGTTGACTAACTTATATTAATTTGAAATGTCGTTAGTTGTTAGATTTTAGTTAACTTTTGTGTGAATTATTACTGAATTTGGAAGTAGGATTATACGTACAAATATATAATTGTTCTTTGATTAATGTTTTATACTTAAAAATTATTAAATGATAAATTGTTAAATTTATGTACTTAAGGTTGTTGATGTCAGGTTTTGTGGGGTTCTAGATGAGAAATAATAGATCACTCCATTCAACCTAACAAAGGCTGGGCTCAAGGTATTATTGAAGCATGGGTCAAGTGGTGCAACTAAAAGAAACATGAAAAGCTTGTTGAGGTGGCCCTCGACTAAAACTCTTCGATGCTCAAATCAGAATAAATTCAATGAGAGGGAAAATTGATAGAATAAGGGCCAAAGTATATGGGTAAGCATACCTAAAAATCTTGCCTAACAGGATATTTAAAATGTTTATCATCTCGGCAAAAGAAGAGATCAAAAGGGCCATCTACTCCCTATAGTCTAGTGAGGTTTGACTTATATGTGGGGACCTCATAGGTATTTTTTAAGGTTGGTCAGTCACCATACTTCTTGCTTGTCAAAAATATGAAATGGATCTTCAACGTTTAATATGGTGGTGACTAGCTAACGGCATATTCAATGTGGTTAGAATATTGGTTCGATTGCATTTAATGCAAAGATGATTGATTGAGTGTGAATAGGGATTGCATTAAATATGGCCAAGCCTAAGGGTAAGAGCTAGTCTATTTTATGGGGGTGGATGAAGTTGAACATATTGCTTCATGGAAAGTTTCTCTTTCTAATGATGCTTATCTTATGACAAGTCGAGTGTACTTATTGACTAACTAGCAAGGTTGGTCTTCCACTTACTGCTTGATGCCATAAAATCAATTTAAAGGTGGTCGACCTAAACCATATCATGAATCGAGTGTCCCTATCCATGTCATGATTCCCTTCTATTTCTTAGTGTGACCGAGTTTGCAAAGGTTAAAGGAGAAGTAATTTTACTAGGAAAGTTTTATTGGGGAGCATAGTTTGAATTTCAAACCAACGTTTGGCAAGCAAGAGTTACTAAGTGATTTTTGGTGGTTTCATTGCAAAAATAAGTGAGCTATAGGTGATTACATCATTATTACCCGATGGGCAGTCATTTTAATCGATTGTTGTGCCCAGTAGTTCATTTTTAAATACGTCCCTCTTATTACCATTTTTCACTTTTACTGCACTTTTTTGAGGCTGAGCTCTGGTAATTTGATCAATGTTGCTCTTGCTTTAGGTTGTATGTCTTCATCTCAGGCTAGTTTATGTTCGAATCTCCTTTCTAATTTTCCCTTGTAAGTGCTTTTCTTTTCTTTCTTTTGTGTGCTTCCATTGTTTGTTGTTATTTCATGTTCTACTTATTCGTTATGGTTTTATTTCATTGTGTCACTATCAATATGGTCAGAGTTATTGAGGAGGATAAGAGTGAGACTAGTGATTCTAAGATGACTAGGTTATCTAAAGGCTTGGTTGGAGGATAGTTCTGAGGAGGCATTCTCTAGTGATTAGTTTGGGAGTAGGGATAATTCCAATGAGGAGAGTCAGCAAAGTAATACCTTAGATGGCTTTTTTGGGGGAAAGAGTGGAAGGGTTGAGGAAGAGGAGGTCAATGGCCCTACCGTGGATGAGCCAGGGCTTTCTAGGCCTATTGTCAATAATGTGAGGCCTTTTAGGCTGGCTAGTCAACCTCTAGTGTTGAGTGGAAGGTTAGTTTCGATCAAGCATTTAGTGAATGAGGATTGAGATGATGTATAACAAATTAGAGTCCTTTAGGCATAAATTTCATATTTATGCTGAGTTTAATTTGATAAAACCTTGATCTAGGGATCGTATAGATTAGCCCCTGAAGGGGTCAATAATTGTTCATAAGGCCACCTTAGAGTGTGTGCTTAATTTCTCCTATTGTGTAATTGATAGTTGACCTACTAAGTAATCTTCGAGTGCGCCTTAATAAGCTTCTTCCAAACCCTTTCTCTATCCTATATAATTTTGTCATTTTAATAATCACAAATGACCAGCTTCCATCTTTTGTCAATTTCTATAATCTTTTTCCATTGTGCAATTTCCAAAAAGTCTAGTAGTTCTGAGTTGGGTTTTTATTATATCATTGCCAACTCTTGTTGAAAATTTTTGGTCATTCTTTCTTTTTTCTATAGCCAAGGATGGAAAAAAATGATTCTTTTCTATTCAAGCCCCCAATTGTGGAGATTCTAATATTCTAAGGGGCTGTTGATGGGTAAAATAAACCTCTAAGATGATAAAAATACTACCTAGCATAATACATTTCGTCAGTATTTGATAATATTTGGAGAGATCGAGGTTGCTAAGTTTATCAATGAGGGAGTTTTGGTGTTGGTAGGGCAATCAATTACTTCCCTCGGGGTATCTTCGAACACCTATTTAAGTATTTTTCTACTTTTACTACTTTCTGCATACATGCAATACCAAGTTCTAATCAAGTATATAGCTCATTTTATTTTGCAGATCGATCAATAATAGTTAACTCTCACTAGTTTGCGATGCCTAGACAACATAAAGCCTAGCTTTAGTGTGTTGCTCAAGCTGCTCACCAAGAGATGACATTTGAGGATATAGTATTAGGGCACAACTCTTCCCTGACTTTATGTCAAGTCCCACTCCTAAGCTATCAAAGAAGAGCTCTATGGATGTTAGGAGCTCTTAGCAAGCTCCCCTAATGAAGAACTCAATGAGAAAGAAAGTAATGGTGTTTAAAGATATACGCGTATCTGAGTGTATTCACAACTTGATGAATAAGGAGTTATTTGACCTGCTGAAGCTATCAACCCTCTAGGGATCTTGGTGTGGTTGGTAATACTTCTATGACGGATGTCAAGCCTTCAAGAGTGACCATGTTGAATGTTCTAAAAGGTACAAAGGCTCTAAAGTTATTCACCTTTCATGCATGTGAGTTTGTTGTTAATATATGTGACAACTAGTTATTTAGTTTCATTTTTGGTAATGACTTTAGTATTTAGTTTTTTAGGTTAAGTAGTAAGGGTACAATTTGTACTTTGGGTTCCATTTGTCTTTGTTTGACCATGCATACTACCAGAAAAAAACGTAAGGCCTTAGAGAAAAAGTAGTTTGAGGTCTCCAAAATTATTTTGGAGTCCATACAGGTAAGAATAGACCAACTGACTAAGCAGGTCATAGAGAAGGACAATGAGTTTCTGGCTATAGTTACTGATAAAAGCTAGCTCGATTAGTAAGTAAACTAACTATACATTAAGGTTGTGTAGGTATCTGATGACAAGCACTCAAGGGACCACTGACCTTGTTAGATCACCATTCGAGATGCATTTTTCAATCTACTTCCATGGATTCAAATGGAGGTAGCACAGCAATTTATGTTGAGCCTTGCCTTCAAAAATGCTAGCATTATCTTTAAGCTAGACAATGCCAAGGATAGGTTGCATAAAGCCATGAAGCAGTTAGAGACTTTAGACTACTAAGAAAGGAGGATAAGGATAGGCTTGAATTGTTTAAGGATGAGAAGCTGTAAAACTACCTAGAGGACCTCAACCTTGCCAAAAATCTATTGCCCACTCGAACTTCCCCTTGATAGCAAAGGAGTTTGATTTTGCCATAACTTTTGTTTATAAGATTATGGAGAAGGAGGTCAATGTGGTTGCATACTTTCCTTTGAACCCATGATTCCATGAGGATGAGATTGGGCCGTCCTGACTGCTAGACACAGTTAACTTAGAGAAAAAGCAAGAGGTTAAGGGGCTCTTGGAAGTCATGAATGTTGATGCTGTTGGGAATAATTTTGATCCAACTGAGGATTAAGCTATGGCTAAAGTTCGATAGGAAGCTACTGGTGCTGGCAGATTCAAGGTGTCTCGTTTAGTTCTACTGCTGTTGTTGCTCTGTAAAAGATTTTTTGAATGCTTTTGAAGATGTTTCCAAAGATATTCTTTTTGTTAATACAAGTTGAACATGTAATTTGCAATGGATAATTGATTATGGTAATATGTTGAGTGAGAAGTTGAGATCTAATTTAATAAACCTTTTCATATAAATATGAATTAAATTGTCAAGAAGATAGGATCTTGTTATACATAGAATTTTCATAAATTAATGGGATTCTAAGGTCAAGGAAGCTCATTGTCATCTATATCTGCAATCTAGTAAGAATAATTTGGCATCACCTTGACTACTGTAAATGGTTTTTCCTAATCGAGGTTGAGCTTGAACACATTCTTTGATTGTTGTACTTTCTTAAGCACTAAATCCCCTATTTGGAAAGGTTGGGGTCAAATAGATTTGTTATAGCTTTTAACCATTAAAGCTTGTAGTGTTGCATCCTTGCCTATGTTTGCTAGTGTTTCTTATTAAGCATCTTAAGGCCAAAGAGCCTATTTGTTGCATTTTTTTACTAGATGATAATGGATAACTCGAGCTATGTTATGCATTATTTCTATAGAAGTCACAGTTTCTGAACCATAGACCAAACTATAGAGACTTTGGCTAGTTAATGTTCTTGAGGTCTTTCTATATGCCCATAAAACCAACGGGAGGATGTCTGCCTAATTCTCTTGTGCTCCTTGTAGTTGCGTTTTGACATGCTTGAGGATGGTCTTGTTGGTAACTTCAGTTTGGCCATTAGATTACAAAATGGTGATATATGTGAAATGCTACTTTATGCCAAGCTCCGAACACCAATATATCATCCTTTTACTTTGAAATTGTGTCTCATTATCTAACACAATCACCTTTGGAAGCTCAAATTGATAAATTGCATTTTTCCATAAATAGCTATTTATGACTATATTTTTTATTTTGAATGGCTTCCGCTTTGTCCCATTTCATGAAGTAGTCGACAACCATGATCATATATTTTCTTTGTCATGAGGCTATGGGGAAAGGGCGAACAATATCAATGCCCTATTGATCAAAAAGCCATGTTATCTTAATCAACAACAAGGTTGAGATTGGCTGATGGGTGACATTGGCATGTAATTGATAGAACATATAATTTTTGCAAAATCGACGGCATCTTGTAACATGGTTAGCCAGAAGTATCCTTGCCTTAATATTTTATGTGCAAGGCTAGACCTCTTAAGTGGTTACCACAACTTCTAAAATGAATTTCTTTGAATACCTCATATACTTCATTCGGTCTTAAGCATCTCAAATGAGGTCTAGAGAAAGATTTCTTATACAACTATCTAATGCTCATTGAGTGGAATCTTGCTACTCAACCTCCAGCCTTTAGGCCTCAACCTTATCTTCTAAGAGCTTTTTTTTTTCAATAAATTATTATGTCGTCCTGCTAATAAAGTATTGTATTCTCAATTTTAAAGAGTTGTTTGTCATTTGTTGACTTTTCTGCTATAAAAAATGTAATGGTTATTTCCCTTATTAATCTTTTGGAGCTTGCAAACTTGGATAGTGCATCCTCTCTATCATTTTCTAACCTTAGCACTTATCATAGTGTGAACCTTTTACGTTGTTGCTATAGCATCCTAACTTCTACCAAGTACTTCGACATTGCTAATTTTTTTGCTTCAAAGCTTATGTCGAACTGTTCAGCAGCTAATTGGGAGTTAATGATTGCTATGAGATGTTTCATTTATCTATTGATTGCCATCTTCATTTCTACAATAAATACTTCGTACTCTACTTCATTGTTGGTGATAATAAAGTTGAGTTTTAAAACAAAGTCATATTCCTCAGCATAAGAGGAATGCAAGAATGTGCTTGCCCTACTACCTATTAAGGTGAGGGATCTATCTACATGTAATATCTAGAAGGAATCTTGGCGCATGACCATTTCAAGGAGGTCAATATGCTCTGTAATAAAGTCTGTTAACACCTTCACTTTGATGGCTATTTGCGATAGGAACTTGATGTCTAAATCTCTAAGTTTGACATCCTATTTTGTTAATCTTCCAGAGGTGTCTAGTTTGGATAAGACCTAATTCAAAGGTTAGTTAGTCAAAACAATTATAGAATGAGACTAAAAATACAATCTTAGCTTTTTGGCTATGATGACAAACATTAGAGCAAACTTTCCAACCTTTTAGTAATTTTGGTCAATTCCTTGTAGTGTTTGCTGACATAGTACACCAATTGGTAAGTGTTACCATCGATTAATATGAGAACTAAGCTGACTGCTGCTATGGATACCACTATGTATAGGTAAAGTGTTTACCAGAATGATGGCTTGGCCAACATAGGTGGAGTCAATAGATAAAGCTTTAGTTCTACTAGGACTCAATCACACTCTTTTGTCCATTGGAACTTCTTGGCTGTTCAAAGAACTTTGAAGAATGGTAAGCACTTATCTGCCAATCGCGAGATGAATTGACTAAAATCTACAATTCTACTAACTAATATTTAGATTTCTTTAAGTGCATTGAGAGGTAAAATGTCTTGAATAGCCTAAGTTTTCTGAGGGTTGACCTTAATTCCTCGTATATATCACAAAAACATACCCCACTTGGACTCCGAATGTGCACTTGCTTGGGTTGAGCTTTGTTTAAAGGCCTATAAGATTAAGAATGTGTGGTCCATATCTGCTAAATAGTTGACCTCCCTTTCACTTTTGACAATCATATTATCCACATAAACTTCCATTAGTTGACTCATTTCATTTTTGAATATAAAGTTAATTAATCTTTGGTAAGTAGCACGTGTATTTTTTAAGTTAAAGAGCACTATTGAGAAATAATACAAGCAATTGGGGACCACAAATGATGTTTTATCCCTATCTTTCAGGCCATGAAAATTTGATAGTAGCCTTGGAAGGCATCCATCATATTTAATAGATCGCACTTTGCAGTTAAGTCAACTAACAAATCTTTTTGATACAAATGGGGAAAGGGTTTTTAGGACAAGTTTTATTTAAATCAGTAAAATTATTAAATATTTGCCAATTGCGCTCACTTTTAGGAATAAGAACTACATTACACAACCAAGTAAAGTACTAAATCTCTATAATGTATCATATTTCTAAAAGTTTGTTGACCTCTTCCTCGATAATTTGACATCATTCTGCATTGAAACTTTTGGTCTTTTGCTTAATTGGCTTGAATGAGGGGTCAATATTGAGGTAGTGCACGATGATCTAAGGGTTGATCCCTTGAAGGTTAGTTGCCTTCCATACGGAGACATCGATGTTCCTCTATAAAAAGTTTGCAACCATACAGCCTATGTTGTTGTTCAAGTGTGTCCTAATTTAAGTAGTTTTATTGGGACTCTCTAGCTTGAGCTCAATAGTCTTAAACTTCTAGATTGGCTCCACTCTAGTTTCTTTGTGCTTTCTTTTCATGGTAGGGTCGTATCTTGGGACAGGGTCCTTACTTATAGACTTCATTATTGGGATGTCATCTAAAGCTTTTAACACAGGTGGACTCTTTTAGGCAATAGTATCAATAGAAATGGTGTAACATCTCAAAGCCTCTTTAATGTTACATAGTGATCTCTCCCACTCCAATTGATGTGGGAAATTTTGCCTTCATGTGGTAGGTCAATACTATTGGCCCTGAAGTTGTTAAGGACTGGCCTTCTAATGATTGCATTGTAGGTAAATGGTGTATCGACCACAAGGAAGTTAATCATCAAAGTTCTCTTTCTTGGGATAGAGTCATATGATGTTCAACGTATGGATCTGGTTGGCATAATCTTTGATCCTCTGAACAGAACTAGCGGTGTGCCAATAGGGTCAAGTTTGAGCTACCCTATATCTATCTTTTGAAAGGTCAAAGAGAAAATAACATTAGTTGAGCAGCCATTGTTAATCAGGATCTTTCTAACCTTAAAATTTGCAATTTCTACAGTAAATACCAAAGGGCAATCTAATATGTTGTTTGTCATTTTCTCACCTAAGCAAGTAAGATCAACCTTCAAAAAAGATATTAGTTTTGAGCTTATGGAAACTTACATCACTAGATTTGTAAGCTCTATTCATGGAGCGTTAAGTTGACGTTACAACTTTTTTTTTGTTGCAAATTTGAAGTCCCTTGAGAGGGTCCTTTGGCAATTACGTTGATTACCTCATCTCAATAAGGGGTGATATACTTCTACCTATTTCTTCCCATTATCTTCTTTTTCATGTTTCTTGATCTTTCTCTATGGGAGTCTAATCAAGTTGCCCTTTTTCCTTCATGGCTTTCGAATTGATGTATTTCTTCAAGTATTCTTATTGAATGAGGCACTCAATCTTGTCATGAAGTTGAAAGCAATCCTCAATATCATGGCCTTTTTGCTTGTGAAAATGGCAATACCACTTGAGTTTTTCATACTTAGACACTTATTAAACTTTCTTAGTTTCTTGAGGATGTTGCCATTTTGAATGGCCATCAAAACTTCTTTTCTCTAGTTATGTTTTGGGAAGTGTAGTGGTGGAATCGCTTGATGGGAGATTAGTGTCTATCTTTTTGCTGCCTATCTTCTTTATCCTTACCCTTACCTTTTTTATCATGTTCCTACTCGTCATACTTCAGCTTATTCGTGTTCTCTTAGGTCATGTAATACTTCACGAGGTTTAACAATTCTTCCATCATTTTTAGTCTTTCTCTCACCAACAAATTAACACACTCCTTTTGCCTTAAAACTAAGAAAAAGACGTTAATTAGGAATATAGAAACTCTATCCTTAGGTTGTTAATCTTTAGGACCTCTATGTTGAACTTGGCAAAGAAATCTCTAAGAAACTCTTTTTTATTCTATTTGACTGTATGGAGGTGTGGGGGGGTAGTTTAGCTTTCCTTCTGCTTGCAAATTAGTGCAGGAACTTGTAGTGAAGCTACTCATAAGAGAAAATGAAGGCTGGCTCTAGTTTGATGAACCATTTTAGGGAAATTCCTTGGAACACAGTGACTAGTATCTTAGCACGAATATGTTTAGGCTATGCAGCTACGCATTATGTGCTCGAACTACAATAGATGCTTATTCGGTTCATTAGAATTGTCATAATGTGGGGAGCCCGTGGAGATTTAGCATTGATCCTAATGCACTTCTTGACCATCTTTTAATTAAGGTAAATTCTTGCTCTGGTTAGTGTTGAGGCGTGTTCTCATGTTGTAGCTGTCTTTTAGAGTTCCACTTGGAAATTTCTTTCAATTATCTATTTAATTGTTGAACTTGGAAAGAGAAAACTTTCAACTCCTCATAGTTTGCTTGCGATAGATCTCAGCTTAGCTGGGGCTTGGTGTGCTCAACTTGTTTACCCTATGAGGTTCGATAAGATTGAGTAAAATTTTCTACAGAATCAACAACTTCTTCTTGTGGGTGTTGCCATGTTCAATCATAAGGAAAACATCCTAAACTATTCTTACATCTACTAGGATAAAACTGAGGTTCATCCATTCTTCTTTCTTTTTGAGGGGCTTTTTCTTTTTGTTTAGATGAGCGTGGAATGGCACTTGCGGCTAGCACAACTTGATGGTTATGCTTTTGTAATGCTGCACAGAGTTAGGCTGAAAGTTGAGCAAATATTTAGTCACTAATCATATATATGAGTTAGGAATGGTTGAGGCAACTACTTGGTCTGGTTGAGAACTAAAACCTACCCCATCCTTCGCCTGCTAGGTTGAGATAGAGGAGAGGGTGGAAGAGGTGGAGATCTTTACCGCTTTATCTTTTAGATGTAGCACACCTAATGTTTACTATTTTCACAAGTTGTAGACTCAAGATCATGCAAATGGTAACAAATGACGATGTTAAGTTTTCGTGGCATCTAGATGAGATCGCTTTATTCGACCTAAAAGAGGTCGAGCTCAATGTATTATTGAGGAGCAAATTAAGTCCTTCAACCACAAGAAACACGTAAAGCTTGTTGAGGTATCCCTCAACTAAAACCCTCTAATACTTCAGTCAAGATAAGCTTAACGAAAGGGAAAAATAGTTGATTGAGGGCCAAAGTATATGGGTAAGCATACTTGAAAACTTGCCAATTGGAGTATTTATAGTGTTCATTATCTTAGCAAATGAGGAAGTCAGAAAAAGCATCTACTCTCTATAGTCTAATGGGATTTAACTTGCATACAGTCCTTAGAGGTCTTACTGAGGGTTGGTCAATTACTATGTTTCTTGCTGGCTAGAAATAAGGGGTAGATCTTCCATATTTAATGTGTTGGTGATTGGTTGAGATGCATTTAATATGGACAGGATATTAGTTCACTATATTTGATATGGAAGAGACTAATTGAGAGTGAATAGTGAATGCATTAAATGCTGTTGTGCCTGCGACAAGAGCTAGTCAACCTTATAGAAAGGTCAGACGCATTATTTCATAGAAATATTTCTCTTTCCAATAGCGCTTACTTATGGCAAGTCGAGTTTACTTATTAGTTAACTTGCAAAGTCGATGTTCAGCTCACTATGGGACAAATGCCACTGAACCCAATTTTAGTCAAAGACGGTTGACCCAAACCATATCATGAAGTAGTTGACCCTACCCATATCAAAGGCCAATTTAGAATTTAATTGTCTATTTTATATTAGTTTGAAATCGTTTTAGTTATTAAATCTTAGTTAAATCATGTGTTAATTATTAATGAATTTGGAAAGTAGGATGCAATATATATGTAATTGTTTGTGATTGTTTTTTTAAATTTGGAAATATTTCATTAAATTAATTTGTAACTATTTTATTAAATTGTAATATATAGGTACTTTTGTTATTGATATCCAGCACTTTTGTTTGTCGATTCATTCCTTTGTTCATATTCTATATATTTCTAGGTAAGCTTGCTTTTCTTTTATGTATATAGCCCAATCTTATAGAAGTTTTTTGTCTTTATGAATAGTAAGCATGCACTAGTATAAAATCTAGAATTAGTGGCTAAGAAGAAGGGTGAGAAGTGGGAGAAGGGGTGGAGCCTTCCCGTTTGTTGCTATTAGATTATTGTTTGCTTGCATGTGCACATATTAATAAGAGTTGTGATATTGAATAGTTTATTTATAATGTTTAGTGATATATGTCTTTATTTTGTGTGTTAAAAAAAACTTGGATAGTCATAGTTATATGGGAAAACTTTGCCAAAAATTTTCTTGGGGTAAAATATTAAAAGGAACCTTACATAAGAACCCTTGAGAGCAAAATTCTTTCTAAACTTTGAATTATTAAATGTTTGAAAGGTTCTTTCTTAAAACTTTCCAAATTTATATTTTTGAAAAATATGCTTAGATCTAACAACTAATAAAGTACTTAAATATTTAGTTTCAAGTTATAACATAAGATCAATTAATCCTTTTTATAATCATAGAAACACCCTACCTGATGCAAAGACATGAGTAATTAATCCATCATACATTAACACTTTATTAATATTAGTAACATAATTTTTCTAATGATGTAGATAGATAATATTCCTCCACATAAACTTTGGATGTACAATAGGTTGTATCCTAGTCATGCTAGAACTAGGCAGGAGATTTTGGATGGGGTTAAGGAATTTATTAACCATACACATGGTTTGTCTCAGTTTGCGAGAGATGGGACCATTAGGTGTCCCTACAAATAGTGTGGAATGAAATGTCAGTTGTTAAAAGTTGATGATATTAAGGTGTACTTGTACTAGGTAGAGTTTTGGGAAAATTACTACTACGGATTAGGTCATGGAGAGTTAGATCCTTACATGTAAACATATAATTATACATTTGATTATGGTGCATCAACAAAGGGATAACAGGATCAATATCCTAGTGAGTTGCATAGATATAGAGAAATGGTATATGATGTAACTGTGATCAATTAGAGGTATAAGGGTGCACCATTCAATTTGTGGGAAAGATCCCAATGAGGAAACTTAGAAGTTTTATAACCAGCTACCTAAGTATAATTAGCCACCATAGGATAGATGTGAAATGCATTCTCCTTTATCTATTGTTGTGGGATTATCTGTTGATGTGAAGTTATCATGCGAGCCACTTTGATTTGGGCAACAAATGATTTCTCAACTTTTGTTATGTTGTTTAGGTGGATGACAATAAGCAGTTTGGCTTGCAATTACTTTACCAAAAGAAAATTTGGTTTGATTACTATCGATTGTTCTTAGATCATAATCACCAATTTAGGATAAACATTACCAATTTCTTGAAGAATTAGGTTGAAAAAGATCCCGCTCCTTTGTTACTAGCTGAAGGGCAATTATGGAATTTGGTATGTGATTTGCCCAAGGTTACAGAATTTGATAGTGCTCTTAGAAATCCCTAGGTATGGTGTGCATCATAACTAAACCAAGCAGAGTATATTTTAGGAATTGTCTTATTGAAAGACTAACTTACTAAGATATAATTTGGATATGATGCACGCCAAGAAGAATTCGTTTGGCAATATCTTTAACACTATCATTAACATCAAAGAAAAAACTAAAAATAATGATAAGCCTCTCTTGGACTTGAATGTGTATTGTAAGAGGCACAAGCTCGAGTTAATTCCAAAGGAAAATGAGCAAAGGACAGGCTTAAGGTTAATTATGTCTTTACAAATGAGCAAAAGAAAATTGTATGTGAATGGATGAAGTCATTACAAATGTCTGATGGATATTCTTCTAATCTAATTAGGTGTGTCGAAACATATGGGCATAAGATCTATAAACTGGAGAGCCATAATTGTCACATCTTCATGGAGCAATTGCTACCAATTGCTTTCACATAATTGTCGAACCATCTATGGAAACATTTGGCCGAGCTTAGTTAGTTTTTTAGGGACTTATGTTAGGCATGATGATTTGGAGAGAATAGAGAAAAATATTTCAATAATATTTTGTGAAAGTTATAAAAGAGTTTTCCTCTATCATTT
The DNA here is from genome assembly GCA_014898725.1 of Jacaranda copaia. Taxonomy (NCBI): domain Eukaryota; kingdom Viridiplantae; phylum Streptophyta; class Magnoliopsida; order Lamiales; family Bignoniaceae; genus Jacaranda; species Jacaranda copaia. The sequence goes on from JACGDI010005359.1 coordinate 1,412,326, forward strand.
TTGATTGTATGGAGCATCTATCAATCTATTTAATAGAGAAGGAAAGAAATTGAGGGTTGGTGCAATATCAGTGGATGTATCGATTTGAAATGTAAAATATTATTCTTATTTGGATGCTAAATTATTGAAATTTTTTAATACTATTGAGTAAATAAATTTGAAGTATTATTTATATTACACTTAGGAAGCTTGGCAAGCTCAAAAAACTATGAAGCAAAAGCCACAAGTGGAGGGTTCTTTTTGTAAGGCATTTATTTGCAGGGGATATCTAACTTTTGCTCCTATTACTTTCTGTCATTTATATGTTCCTTAAGGACAAGAGTAGACTAAAATGATGATGGTGAAAATAATGATTCTTCACCTCTTTTGTTTTTGTCATGCCTCTGGTGCTTGCATGACTAGATACTTAAGCGATGTCGAGCTTAAAGCTGCAACATTACATGTGTTACTTAATTGTGAAGAGATCAAGTAATACCTTGAGTAAGATATCCAATTAATTAGCATTAATTTCAATTTCCTTCAAGCTATATACTATTTTTAATATATTTTATTTTGTGGAATACTTCCACATCAATGATCAAGATATCAATGTGAGGATTGAAAATAAATTTGCCTATTGGTTTAAGTCATATGTAAGTATATTGCTTATTTCATTATACATGATCCGACCATTGATAGATTTGGCAAAAACTTCTATTAGAACTAATACTTTATGTGATGAATGGTAGATTCATGACCTGAGCAATGGCATAATAAATTCATACTTGCATGACTTGGCTTGGGCCCTAACAAACAAGTTAGAACATGGCACAAATACTTTATGAATGGATCTAAGTTCCACACAGATGTATGGAGTCATAGAGCAAAAACAAAGAATGGTGGTGTATAGGTGAAGAGAATTGATGGAGTTGGAGGTGAGGAAGAATATTAGAGGATATTGACGGATACGGTTGAGTTAGAATACTAAGGGAAACTTATAAGAAGGTGGTTCTATTCCATTTGGTTCGGTCCTCCTCCTATCAAAGGAACTCGTATAATGCATCCAAAGTATAATATTGTTGAATTAGGGAAATGGATAGGTATAAAAGGTATGACCTATTTATAATTGCCCAACAAGTGCGTCAAGTTTACTATATCCCATATCCCCAAAAAATTATGGACAAGGTTAACTAGTTGGCTATTATAAAAATTAAGGCTAGAGGTAGAGTTGAAATTCAAAATTCCTCAAAAATTGCTCATTAGAACAATAATCCATTGCATGTTGATGTAGTGAATTCAAATGATTTAATAGAGAACTTAGTATATCATAATCAAGCTTTGGAAGATGTCAATAGATCGATGCACAACATGTAGATGGTATCATTAGTGATGACGAGAAAGAACATACCAATTCTAACAATGATGAAGATGAATTTGATGATGATAATGAGACTAATGAATTCGAATATTTCGATGAAAATTAAATGATGTTAGTAGTATATCATACTTGTTTGAACTTGTTTGTTTTGGTCTAAGAGAATCCAAGATAATAATTCTACTGCCATTTTAATAGGAATAGAAGCACACCATTTTAATAGGAATGAAAGCACAACACAAAACCTTTTAAAATAAAACTAACAATTTATAATAAAAAATATCTATAATCATAAATTGCAAACAATTTTGTAATAAAATACTTCTTTATCTAAAAGAGGAATTTGCTTGAGGGAGCTGGCACAATGGCTTGGTCTAATACTAGAGCTTTGTTGGAAAAGCAATACACAAATGAAGATGTAAAATACATTGAATATTATGAGAATAAGCCTATATCTTAACATATGAGATAGGTGGAATTTTTCTGATGATCTCCTTGGTATGCATGGTCTTCTTTTATACTTCATCTTTTGGACTTCAAACGTCTCAAAACTCTTTTGTCTCCATTGTTGTGGAATCTTTGCCTTTTGTTAGAAGTTTTGTTTTCTGCTTCAATTATAGTGGAATCTTTTACTTTTGTTAGAAGCTTTGTTTTTTCCAGTTCTTCTTTATTCGAATTACAAAATTTTTATTTGGAATTCAAATAGCTTTATTCTTATAGTTCAAAAAAATCTTTTGATTTATTTTTTCAGGATTAAAACTTGGTATTTCTTTGTATTCTTTCAATCTAGACATCTCCCCATTAGATAGTGGTGATTTTGTTTCATAGTTAATCCTTTTATGTAATTGTGCCATCAAAGACATTATTTCTTACGGGTGGTTGCATTAGCAATCACAATCTATAGTTGTTGCTTCATCATCTAAAATTGTTCTTGCTATTGCTATTTTATTTTCTTCAAAAACATTTTGATGATCTCTGAACCAATTTTGTATAATGGGAATCTTGAAATTGTCTAAGTTGGTGCTTTTCCACCATTTTATTTTTGCAATTTTTGCAAGACATGGAATTCCTTGGTACTAAGTTATACAATATTCTAACACGAGTATCCATGAAAATTGGAATTGTGTGACAAATAGGTAAAGTACTAAAGTTCTAGCCAAATGATCATGAACCTTTATATTGTCTTTGAAGTAATTGTAAACTTGCATAACTTCTATAGGGAAAATGATCGGGTATTCCCCAAGTTGTACCCACCAAGAGAGAAACCAATAAAAAATTGCAATTTGTGAAGGTTTTTTGAAATAGAGGAAATATGATAAAGAAAATTGTTCATTTTGGCAAAATAAGAACTTTCACCAAGCTTCAATATAATCCCTGTAATTGTAATTTTAAGGGGTAAATGGTATGGAAAATTTCTCACCTTATAGGGATTACCCTATTCTTTTGGGGCGATTATTTTTAAAGTTTGAATTTTTTTTTTTGAAAGAAATTTTTCGAGAGTTTTCTTTATCAAAATTTTCAGTTATCTTAATAGATTCAAAATCTACTAAGATAAACTTGTAAAACTTTATGTTTTCTTCAAATCTTTAGGAATAAAGAGGTATTACCTATTGATCAATTTTTCAACAATCCTTTTGAGATTGGTCTCTTTGTTGACCTATTCTAGTTCAAGATAACATTCAAACCAGAAGAATTCTATGGGATTAGATTCTTCTATCCTTTCTTGTGAAGAAGGTGACGTTGTAGACTTTGATGATCTTGCTATTTGAACCTTCTATTTGTAAGTGAGAGAAGTAGTTTGAAAAGGACATATAATGGCATTGTTAAGAGGGGAAAATTGGTTGAAGAAGTGTTAGTATGGTGGAGGAGAATTTGGAGAGAATTGGCTAAGGTTGAAAATTTTTTAGTTATTGGGGTGACTGTGGTTTTGTAGTAAGGGCGTAAAATTCTTTCATAAGTTCTTTCTTGTTTGTCAAGGAAGAAGAAGATTTATCAACTATTACCGTATAAGAACTCTCTTGTTAGAAAATTTGGGATTGAATTTTGTGAACCTTTGATGTACTCAATATCAAAATCAAATATAATAAAATAGCTTGCCATCTAGTAGAAATTTGTTTCATTTGATGCAATGTTTTTGACGTATTTTTTCAAAACTTCTTTAATAGATTTACGATCTACTCATAAAAGGAACTTCTGATTTAAAAGATCATCTTGAAATTTTGTAATACATAAAACAATAGAGAGAATTTCCTTCTTGATTGTTGAATAATTTTGTTGTGCTTCTTTCCAAATTCCTAAATGGTATCTTATTATTATTATTTGTACTAGGGTACCTCCATATCCTATTTCAAAGGCATTTGTCTGTATTATTTTTGGAGAGTTTTGTCTACAAATGCTTAAGTAGGGTAGTCTTTCTACTCTTGCTTTGATTTCTTTGGCAATAATAGTGTGCTTATTGATCTATGGTTTAGGATTCTTTTTTGATCTTACAAATCAAGGCTTACAAGTTTGTCGAAGGTTGGGGAAAAAATCACTTGTATAATTAAGCGATCCTAAGAATCTTTGTAATTGATTTTCATCTGTAATTTCATCTAGGAATTTCTCTCCTAAGATTAATGATCTCTATATTGGTGTAATGATTCCTTTATTAATTTAGTGCCTTAAAAACCTTACATTAGTTTTGGAAAAGTTTTATTTTCTTAGTTGACACTACAAGGCCATTTTGTTTAATAATTTTTATAAATTTGTAGAAATGCTTCCAATGTTGTTCAATAGATTGGCTAAAAATTAAAAATATCATCAATGTAAACAATTGTGAAGCTTGTGTATGGATTGAAGATATTGTTCATTATTTTCTGGAATTTTGATGGTGCATTTTTTTAATCTAAATGGTATCACATTTCATTCAAATTGTCCAAATGGTATAGTAAATGTTGTTTTATATCTATCTTTTTCCTCAATTTGTATTTGTCAAAATCCTAATTTCATGTCAAATTTAGAGTAGACCTTCGCACAAGATAGTCTTTTGATGAAATCATGTTTATTTGGAATTGGGTATCTTATCCATTTTAGGGCTTTTTTTAGAGGTTTATAGTGTATAAATAGTCTTGCAGCTCCTCTCTCTATTTCTGCTTGGTTTTATAAATAGAATGTGGAGTAAGACCATGGTGATTTACTAGTTCTTATGAGTGTCTTATCTAGAAGTTTGTTAGTCTCTTTTTTGCAATAATCAAGCATCTCTTGATTCATTTGAATAGGTCTAGCTTTTGTTGTGATTTTTTATTCATCAAATGATTCTTCGTAAGGTAGTGTAATTTTATGCTTTTTGTATCCCAAAAGGCATATGTGAATTTATAACATATTTGTTTTTCCACTTTTTGTTGGAATTCTTGTACCTCTTGTTGCAACTTTTTTGCATTAATTTTTTCTTCAATTTTTTGATAAGAGATTTCTTCTTTCAAGAAGTTGACTTGTTTTTCTTCATTTTTTAAAATTAATATATTTTGTAATATGTTAATTTTTCTTTCCCTGGTTGGGAACTGAAATTTGAATAATAGTTTGTGTCCTAAAATTTCACTATGAATTCCTTAACTATATACTTTATTGGATAAAATATTTATAAAAATAGATTTCCTAAAATAACATGTGTGTTCAAGTTTTTGATTAGTACAAAACTAATTTTGAAACATACTTCATTGTTACAGAAATGTGCATTAGAGAGTTTATAAATTATTTGTAGTTTTGAAGCATCTGCAGCATAGAGTTTTTCTTTAATTTTTTCAAAGAACTTTGTTGGTATTAGTCCTTCTTGGATACAATTCATATATGCACCTAAACATGTAAGGGCTATTGTTTCTAGTATATAATCTTGTATTTTTATGGTTATTTTTGCATTGTGTTTATAAATATGTCTTCGTTTGGAGTTATATTTTTTCTTTCGATATTTCCTTTTCGACTTTATTTTTTAGCTTTAGGATTAGTATATCATGTTTTATTTCATGATTTCTCACTTCGTTTGATAAAATTCTCTTTTAAGATTTTTTATTTCTTATCGTAATTCATTAATTGTGATCTTCTTTAGTTTTGTTTTAAACATATTTATTACTTCTTTGAACTTAGACTTGTATGTAGGTTGGTTGACTCTTTCTTCATTTATTTCAATTTTGGCTTTTTATTTGTTTCAATACTCTTCTCTTATTTTTTTTCATCTGCTATCTGTTGGGAAAGATTTAGGAGTTCATTAGATTTTGCTTCTTCATTTTCTTAGAGATCTATCTGGTCTAAAATTTTGACTAACTCTTGTTTTTATTGTTTGCTGATTTCTAAAACATTAATCTTTTTCCTAGCCCAGTAGGTGTTTTCGTCATGGTCAAAATTTTCGCATTTATTAAATTTTATTTGGGATTTTTCTTTATTTCCATTGCTTTTCTTTGTCGAATTTCTTTTGTAATTTTCTTTTTTTTGTAAGACTTCTTCTTTTTCTTATAACAATGTTTGTTAATGTTAGCTTGTTTTTTTTATGTGTTTTTGGCGCTCTTAATTTTTCAAACCCAAATTGTTCACTGAATTGTCCTAGCTGTCTTCTTGAAGTGATTTGTTGTGACGTAAGTCTGTGCATAATTGTATTCCTACAAGATTTATTTGTGTAATAATTTCTCTGTAAGATAGATTTTCTAGTTCTTAATTTTTTGTAGCTCTAATTTGTTCCTTAACCTTTTCTGCAAATAATTTTGGTAGACCAACTACAAATCTTTGTTTTCAATAGTATAAATTCGTGTCCTCTAATTGATAAACTTTTGTTAAGAATGTATGTTTGTACCATATAAAATTTTGTAAAGATTTACAAATTAAGTTTTGTAATATATGAGAATTCCTTTGATCAAACATCTACGGATCTTCTATGAAACTTAATAGAATGGTATATACTAATACCTCCAGAGCATTTAGTACTGGTATCCTTGTTGTGGGGTCAAGGATTATTTCTTTCCTCATATCATTTTGATAGCTTTTTAATATTCATTCTTTATGTTCTTCATCTATGCTATCCCAACAGTTTTTTAAAATTCTATTGAATCCTAAATTTAATGTGTTGCTGGATCTACTTTTGAAACCTCAATTGTCTCTTTGTATATATTAGCAATTGTGATCATTTGTTTTGTTAAGGTAATAATTTGATATTCAAAGAGATAATCTATTGTTCATTCATAAATTGAGTTTTTTGAAAAAGATCTATAAATTAATAAGTATTTTTAATTATATATTATTAAAAATTTATTATTAATATATATTTAACTTCAATACAGATCATTTTTAGGTTAATAGGATAAATTTAAGTACAGAATAATAGATAATTTGTAGTATAGGATATACAGGTAATTTAAGACATAAATTCTACCCAAACCCATTGTATTATTTTTTTTAATAAATATGACTTGGGGAATAACTTTTGGGTCTTTGACAGGCGTAGATGCAGCCAGAGGGCTTTCAGGAATTCGACTTAATCCGTTCCATGCCCCATATCTGAGGAGGAGATTTTATTGTGCATTGACCATGCTTGGAGGTTGTAATTCAGCTCTAGCTGGAAAGGTGCACTTTGAAATTCAATATGTTTAGGTCTTCGTGACGTGTTATTAGACAGACGTCAACCATGATTTGTAGGTACACTAGAAGCAATGTTAAATATAAAATATTTAACTAATTAGCACAATTTAATTACTCATAAATTAAATCACAAGCTTTGTGGACCTACAATTAGTTGTTACTCATTAATTTTAATTAATTATTTTTAAATTTAATTAATCATTTTAATTGCTCATAAATTGAGTCGTGAGTAAGCAGGGATGAAAATAAATTAGGCTATTCGTCAAGGACCTATGGCCTAATTTGGCAAAGACTACTTAATAAAAAGGCCATGCCAACGTTTAAAAGGTAGCCTTTTTAGCTAAGTAGGTTATATTTGGGCTTTTTTAAGAGTTTACAAAGCTAACAGACCGATCTATGTAACCCTCTTTACATAAAAAGCACAATAATATTGAGATAATATTAAATGGATAATTAAATTTGTTTTCTTTAATTAGTCCTTTATAGAATTCGTTATGTTATTTAGTATTGCTTTTTATTGAAATGATAATATTTTATACTTAAATTTGAACTTTTCATAATTATGCATCATTTTGATTGTTTCTTATCAAGGTTTATTACGAATTTAGTCATATTAAAAATTTAGATTTATGTGGTATTTAGACTTAATTGAAGCTTTAATAGAAAATATGTTTTTAGATTGGCTTTCAAGCCAGATTAAGGCTTTAGAATTTATTAAAAATGTTAGACCTAACCTTAAATAAAAGTCTATCGTAGATAATAGGCTAGACTTAGGCTCGTAATTTGGTCTAACTTTTTTAAATCAAAGTCTAGCCTAATCTAACTTATTTCCTTGTCTATAAGTAAGTATATTTCAACTTCTTCGAAACTCATCTAAGAGTTTGATTGAAAAAATAATAAATGAGATTAGTTAATTAACAATATTAATTAATTAATTTAAGAGTTAAATAATCAATTAAGTGATTGAATTATTTTGATTTATCTTATGTAATTAAAATAAAGTTGAATTGGAGAATTAATTTGCTCGACTAATTAATAGGGCTCAACAAAAAGTAAGAGTTGAATCAATTGGATTTAATTATTTTAAGGTCCAAGTTCACAAATTGGGTAGGTATTTCAAGTTGATGTCGGAAATATTTAAGTGACAAGGACCAATCATAGTGAGGGAAACCAAAATGATGGGGAAGAAGTGTGTGTGAACCATCAAGGAAGAAGATCCTTTGTAGCCTAGTTCTCAATTCCTCCAAGAATCTAATTAGGCATATTCATTCAATCTTCTAAGAGAAAAGCATTTTGTTTTCTTTCCTCTTATTTTCATCTCAATCAAATATTTTATTTCTGTATTTAGTATTTTTTGTTACCTAAGTCTATTATCAAGTTTGATTTAATAGTTTAAAAGAAACTCGTGTAGAATGTAGACGTTCGACATGTAGACTAGTACTGAAGAAGAAATAAATGACCTTTAGAATGATTTTATTTATAAGTTATGTAATTTTTTTTTTATCAAAATATACTAATAACTTACTTTTAACATGAGATCAAATATACCATGAACTTTAAAAATATGTCATAAGTTGTAATTTAAATAAGTTCAACCAATTATTTTTAACTTTCAACTGATATTTTTAAAAACAATAATTGAAGGAAATTTATACAAAATTTCCATATTTCAAAACTCATAAAAAATTGTGTTCACTCAAATTAGACACTTAAAAAATGAGATGCTAACAGGTAGAGGTAATACTACAAGCAATTTTAGTACATTCAATGCATATATTAAAATTTTTATAGCGTAGAGAGAAAAAAATTATTTAGTTATTTTTTCTATATATATTACTATGATTTTTTTAATATTTTCAACGTTGTTATTTAAAGTTTTAAGATGACTAAAATTAAAATTAAAATGAAATAAAAAAATCAATAATTAGAGATAAAAGATATTGGAAAGATGGAAGAAAAGAAAAGAAAATTACTTTGCCAATGTCTTCTGAAGTGTGATTAATTTTGTCAATTCATAAAACAATACATGGATAAGGTCCTCACATTTTTTATACAGTGAATATCATCATTGCTTTTATTATTAAAAATAATATATTACATGTGATGCTGTTGGAAGCGGCTTGTAGAGAAAAGTGAGGGTAGTGTATTGTTCTGGGCCTGAAATCTGTAATCAAAACACACGTTAAACTAGTCGAGGTGCCCCCAACTAAGGCATTCCAACGCTCAAGTTAGTTCTGGTTGAGAGAATATAGAGAATGTAAGGTGTATAATGTAAATAGCATTACCTTGAGCATGATTGGGCCTACAGTATTTATAGCTTTATGTGGGCGTGATTTTACCCAAGTACCCTTATCAGGTGTACTAGCTTTTTCCCATGCCAGGGGGTTGAAAGTCATTCCATGTCCAGATTCTAGTACTGTGCCAGGTGGCTAAATCTCTTGTTTTCCCGAATAACTGTGCCAGCAGGAACACGTGTCTGCCAAAGTTGTTGGCAGGGTTATCAAAGTTGTTGGCAGCAGTTGCACTGGCTGCCACTTGTCATCGAAGTGAGCTCGACCCATCAAATCAACATGCCTGGCAGGGATCCGAGTGAACATCGGAGGTCGATCAATGTCGACCAGACTCAAATACTCGAATTCTTGGAGTAGTCTTCGGGTTGATACGGGTCGACCATAGATACTCCCAAGTGAGGTCGATACCGGTCGACCAAACAGATTCCATCTTTGGGCCTTGTGGGCTGTGTCGTTAAATGTTGGGCCTGTTGGACCTATTGAGCTATCCCATATCATAAGTCCCCCCAACTTCCGATTCTAATCGAGCCTATCGATGAGAAGGGGTAGGGAGTTTACATTCAAGCATAGCAGGTAATACATTTGACCAGGATTTCTGAGCTTTTGACCTCGGTTTTTAAAATTCCAATCCGAGTTTTTGAAATATCAACCAGGGTTTTAGGCGATTTATTTGAATTTAATACGGCTATTAGTGCGCAGGATACGAAGCATGCAGGATACAAAGTGTGTAGGATACGAAGCGTACGAGGGTAGGCTATCATGATGGCAATTACACGATTTCCCGTGCACGATTGCCTATAAATAGAGAGATAAGTCCCTTCATTCACACTTTTGCTACTTGAATATTAGATAGTCTCCATTGTTGAAGAGTTTCTTGCTCCGCACCTTTCACTTGAGAAACTAACGATGTAAGTGTCCCTGCTATTCCTATGTTTTTTTTGCCTTTAAATAGTAGAACCATGTTTGTTAGTGCTGATTCTGGTAGCAATAGGT
>JACGDI010005359.1:1422664-1473393 GCA_014898725.1 Jacaranda copaia
CTTTATGTGGGCGTGATTTTACTCAAGTACCCTTATTAGGTGTACTAGCTTTTTCCCATGCCAGGGATTGAAATTTATTCCATGTCCAGATTCTGGTACTGTGCCAGGTGGCTAAATCTCTTGTTTTCCTGGATAACCATGCCAGAAGGGGTACGTGTCTGCCACAATTGTTGGCAGGGTTGTCAGAGTTGTTGGCAACGGTTGCACCAGCTGCCACGTGTTATCAGAGTGAGTTTGCCCCGTCAGATCAACATGCCCGACGGGGATCCGAGTGAACGTCGGAGGTCAATCAATGTCGACTAGACTTAAATGCTCGAGAGCTTGAAGTAGTCTTTGGGTCGATACGGGTCCACCGTAGATACTCTCAAGCGAGGTCGATATCGGTCGACCAAACAGATTTCATCTTTGGGCCTTGTGGGCCGTTTCGTTAGATGTTGGGCCTGTTGGGCTTATTGAGCTATCCCATATCAACATGTATTACAATTATTAAAAAATAAAATATAATTCAATGCACAAAAAATAATGAAAATTATAGAATCTCGCAACTCAATTAATTGATTTTCCAAAACTAATATTTAAGTTGGAACTCTATTTGCAAATGATCATGATCAAAAATCTTTATATTTCAAACCAATGCTCATTAAATTCATTAACCAACTCATCTCTCATGTGAATCATTAATTTCCACCCTTATGTGGTACATTAAAATTAAGATTATGTTTGGATTTATTTTACCGTAATAATTTTCATCCGAACAAAATAAATCTAAACATATTTTTAGTGTTGTGAATTTTAATTCAAAATACTCTCAAACGAAACTTAAAATCTTTAAATACCCTCACTCATTCATTATTTTTTTGTTTGGCAACTATCAATCATTCATTACACAAATATAATCTCATTTATACATATAAAAAAAATTATTGTAAATCTTAACATTATCCTATTAATCCTATAGAAAATGTCTCCCATCAAAACAAACACAAACATAAAAATTCACTCCAAAAATTTTTTAATCACTTTTCAAAATATAAATAAATATATATCACATCCCTACAACCTATTTCCCAGAATATTTTATTCAATATATTTTCCACATCACTCAAAAAAGCAAATCCAAACATAGTCTAAAGTTAACAGCCTAAAAAGGAATAATAAGATTATGCTCATAATTTCCGGTAGGTTTTTAACAAAATCTCAATTTTTGAATAGACAAAAACACCCTTACTCTTGACAAAAACCACCGAATTTTGTCTTGGGTCACAAGGATGTTGGAGGTTAAATAAGTGAAAGACCGTTCTGTAACTGACAAGAAAGGCGGTGGCCCCATTTATTTATTATTTTATACGTATTTGATTCTATTTCTTTTCTAGGGTTTGAAAGACCACATCAGAGGAAAAAGAAGTTGGGAAAAATAAAAATAAAAATAAAAATAATTCGACGACTCCTCTCTGTTTGTATCTATGTAAGCATCAATTTTAAGGTTTTCAATTTGTACATCATCTTGTATTCTCTGAATTTTGTTGTGCTATGAAGCTTGAATCCTTTTCTTTTGGTGGATGTAAAGTTCAATGGATCTGAGGTTGCAAGTAATTGTTTGTTCTTTGATTTTGGCTAAAATCGTAATTTTGCAGCCGAGGAATGATAATTTTGATTGAAATAAGAGGAGAACGATATTAATTTTTGGAGCATGTGAAAGTCAATCTTTCAAATTTTGTTCCTGGCCGGGTTCTTTTTCTGGATGTGATGAATTACTTGCTTTACTCACTTTAATTTTGGATTTTTTGGTTGGAATTGCCTTTCTTTTTTTTTTTTCCTTAAATTTTTGGTTCAATTGATTTAGATTTAGAGATATTCTTTTTTTACTTCAAGTTTAGAGTTTTGACTAGGCTTGCTTTAATTTTTGGGGTTTTGGTTGGATTAGTTAAGATTTAGTGTTTTTGAATTTCTGGAAAGTTTTATGCTTGGATGGACTGTCATTTGCCGTTACCTCTCTCATGTTCTTTTGATCTATCTGCATGGAGTGAATTAGCAAGCGTGTACAGGTTGTTTACATAAAATTGCATTCATTATATGCAATTTATGTGGAGAATCATGGATCTTTAGTCAGTTGATAACTGTCTAGGCAAGGTGCGTGCAATCCATGTGCAATATCAGTGACTTCAGGAGTGCGACTTGCTAGAGCTGATCCTTTTTCCTCCAAGCAAAAAAAATTTGAACTTTCTTCGGGCATGAGGGCGTATATGTCACTATATATTAGCAAGTATGATCCATTTATCCTCACCATTTTTGTGTACAATGATGGATTTATTAACTTTGCAACTTGTGTATCCTCATCTGCATGGATTTGACAGTCTAATTTTGCATTAACAAGTATTTTACCTAGCAGTAGAGTTTGAATCAATCATCACATTTATCCCCTGGATTCTTTGCAGTGGAGTTGCAGTTTGGTTTCTAGTTGCTTTTAGGATTAATCAGACGAGACACCTGTATTGAGAGTTTTGAGTGACTTTGAATCCTTTTATAGAAGTCTGCTGTATTTAATTAGTCACTAATTGAAAAAATATATTCATTTCTTCTAGTGGGTTTTGGTGTTGCATCTAGAGTAGCTTGTGGTATTTTTTGGTACTACAATTTTGATTTAATTTTGTTAAAACCTACTATTTGAATTGTGAAAGATGGAGATGGAGCTGATGGTGCATGACATTCAGAAGAAAGTAAAATATGGCCATCTTTTATTAGTGATCAGTAGGAGAAAATTAAGCTATCTGATATTGGACACTGATAATTGATAAAGAACGAAAAAATCTACATCTCTAGTCTTCTTTGGAATTCCAAACAGTCCCATCTTAAGATGTTTCTGCTCTACTGTTGAAGTTGTGGATAATGCTGGAACGTGATATGAAATTCTTGGTAATTTTTATATTCATGTTTCATAATCATTTATAATATGAATATTCATGCGCATGATGCTCCGGCTGCAATTATGTTAGCGTGCCTGGAGTTTTGCATATTTAATCCCTATTCCTCGTCGTTGCCTGAGTGTGCTCATGTGGTGTGAACATGTTTAACCTTACATAGGGATCTGTGTTATCCCTAAGCAAGCCGTTCTGTCACTCACTTTTGCAAAGTAACTTTAGAAGCATAGCTTAATTATAGTAGATAATTCTGTAAAAGAATGAGAAATTAAGTTGTATCTCTTTAGCTTGGGAAAAAAATATGTTTTTGAAGGTATTCAGTTCATGGCTTTGCAATTCCTGGAACGAGGAGAAGCAATAAGCAAGACAATTAATTGATGAGCTTATAAAATTAATGACAAGTCAAAGTTTATGAAGCTATAACTCTTTTGATGTACTTGCTTAGAGATCATACTAATAAGGAAAGGTTCAAGAAGATATCGTTTAATATTTTAACTGTCATGCACATCATGAATGTAGCTTGAGTTTTAAATTTTAATGACATTGGTAATTGCTTACCCTAATTTCTGGAAGAGAAAAATCCTTGGATTTAACTAGTTATGTTCGTCTGCCAACAATCTAAGGCCGATTGAGGGATGGGCACAAAGTAATTGAAAATAAATTAGGAAAAGAAAGAATAAACAAAAAGCCTAGGATCACTCATAGAAATTTTGAGGAGTCAGAATTAGGGGTCTACTGCATAACACAATCACAAGGTAGCTTCAATAGTTTGTGTTAAATGTGATTGATTGATGTCTATTGGATCCTTGAGTTCTATGCAGCTTTTATAGGCTTTGAGATACTTTGGCAAATAATTTGAAGAAATATACTAAGAATGCTTAACATAACTTGAAGACATATTACCATCAATTGGACACTCTGACTTGAACTACAGAAATACTATGTAATTGCGGAAAGCCAAAAGGACCTTAACATATTCCATAACAATTGGCATATTGTAATGCATAAACTAAAAATAACTTTAATGAACAAACTAAATATCAATAACAACTGCCAAGTCATGGAAGCTTGCGATTGAGGCTTGGAAGAGCTTTTGGTATTTGTTTATTTGTTAAGTGGTTCTTGTGATTTTGTCTATATTAGCTATTTGTCTGTCTAAAGGTTTTAAGTTTTTGATTTTGAAATTCATAAGAAGGTGAGGCAAGCAAAATATATTTGATGAGCCCACGTTTTGTCAAAACTCCTAGCTCTGGTAATATCATAGATCTTACTTTTTCTGCAGTAGTTCTCTGTTTTTTATGAGGAATCTTAATCAACCCTTAATACTTTTTGTACCTTTTGAGAGATTGAAATTATTAGAAAGTACAATTTGCCCCTATACTATACCCAATGTAATTGTTGCCCCCTAGTATAAATCATCACTTATCCTCTCATGTTAGGTAGTTCTTAATGTATCTGTCATATGTTAATGTGGCATTGATTTAGTGTTGAATTGGCAGGTGTGATCAATGCAGTATATGTTGGAATCTTTATGATTAAATTAGCCTTTTTGCTCATATTTAAGCTTGTAGCTTAAGTTCTCCAACTTTCCAAGGATCCTTCTTCTACCACTCCGATTGTTCAAAATATGATAAAAAATATAATCTTTCACTTTTTAGCATGATTCTTGTAGATAATGTAATTTATTTTCAATTCCAAGCATTTTCTTAGCAAAGTTGTGGTCATACTCCAAAGCAATGTCCTTTTACCGTTACAGATTTTATTTGGAAAAAAGGGCTAATAAGAAATACAATCTCTCTTACATCATTGTATGATGCATAAATGTAATTGAGTGAACATTAAATTGCCAACCCATATTAGTGATTTGTAAAGAAATTTTAGCGTATTCCTTACAAGAATGATTCTTAGGGAACCCCATGTCAACAATCATTTGTTCATATTGAAAATATTTCCACAGTCAGATGTTGTATATTAGGCATGCGGTGCTATGTGGACAAAATGTGCTGAATTTTTAGGAGTGCTATATGTCAACAACAAACTTCATAGTACAAAGGCAAAGAGAAGGTAAATCAACTTACATAAGAGAAAGTAAATCAACTTACATTAGTAAAAATGTCTTTTTGCTTTTAATTCATAATAACATAAATGATATATGCATGAATTCCTTGTGGATTATGAAAATAAAGTAAAAAATTTCTTAGAGCAATTTGTTTACTGTGACTAACATTTCTTCAGGATATGTATCTAAGAATATTGGAAATTCATTCCGCAAGCACTTAATTTGTTTTTTAAACTTTACCTTCATATCTCAATTTTTAAGTAACATTGAGTAATATTCAATTCATAATTTACAATCCAAAGAACAGAAAAGGATTGAAGAAGCTACTTGTGCACTTTCTTTGTGATTTCATTCTATGCCTAGTAGTTTATTGGTTAAAGTGGAAACAAAAGGTAGGAATCAATAGCTTAAACTTTGAGTGAGAATTCTATGAAATCAAATAAAAAGATAGCATATAGAATCATCATTATTGAACAAGAAAGAATCAGAAATTAGAGTAATGACGGATTAAAGAGTAAGAGTTACCTAGTTAAGTTATTACTTAGGCTTTTGATGTTCAACTATTTCTTTTTAGGAATACTTCTTTTAATGATCTGTATTGATCAATTTGCTTTTCAATCCGTTTTAATGGAATTTTTATATATCTCATGATGATTAACTGAATTTGTATATTTTATTAGTCCTATTTTTGCAAATAAATTATTAATGTTAGGAGGAAATTTATTTGCATTATAATTATCGCTTTGTTAAATAAATGCACATTGAATCAAAAACCAAATGCAGAAACAGTGAGATTCTAGTTAAAAAGTAAATAATTTATATTATTATATTTTAAGGTCCCTATTTAACCTTATTGCATATGGGTTTTATTTATTTCTGATTTCTGCTTATTCACTGTAAAGAAAGACTAGCAAACAAGCCACCATATGTCTGGGAAGTAAATACATACACAAAATTTTTTTAAGGATAAAATAGTAATTTGTTTTTGAAATTTAATGCCTTCAGTGATCAGCTGATTTGATCGCCAAGTGTTACGTAGGAGAAGCTATATATTATTATTTAGGCAATAAGTATGCCAACTATCGTTTGAATTCTACTGTGATGAAACATATAAGTATACCAACTATTGTTTGAATTCTACTGTAATGAAATGGCTATTTCTCTGAGATGTATAAGTTTCTTGTCTGATTGACAATCTACTATCTCTCTATTTCAACAAAAGATAAATGTCATGTTAGTCATGTTGTTTGTGTATCCTTTTTTCATTTGAAAGGATTTGGGAGTTGATTTTGTTGTGTGCCATTATTTATAGTTGCTTTGAAATTTTAGTAATGCCACATTAGCTGCAGTGTAAAGAATGTGTCTTGCAAGGTTAGTTTCCTGCTGCAGGAATAATTTTGCTGCCGATATTTTCTCCATTATACCTGTCTCCCTTTTATTTTATTGATAATCCAAGTCGACAAGCTTTCTGTTAAAAAGCTGTGGGGCTGAAGGAGAACTCTAGGTATTGGATGTAGGCATTTACTTAAGGTTGAAACTAAGTTTTTGAATATAACTAGCTAAATGCTATCATCTGTTTTTGGTTAGGCATTATATTTCACAGGCTATGGACTAGAAAATGTTAGCTAGGATGTCGTTTTTTTATTGTAGCACTTAAGTGCCGGATTTTTCTCCTACAATGTTTAAGTTTCTTTCAATGTTAACAGTGTAGAAAGTCATTGGGTCCCTTTTGTCTGAGAGGCATGAAAACCACTTTTATGGTGCTGCCACTTCACTTTTTATTGAGCGACTGCTGTAGAGTATTTTGGTTTCTGGATTAATTGATTGTTTTAACTGTAGCAGATCGTAGTGTGAGTCTTATTCTTGTTTCACCTGAAGTTTGTATGCAGACTTTCTGAGTGGTTGTCCTTATTTTCAGGTTTTCTCCAGTGTTGCCAATGGCTTTTCTTTTTTGAGGCAAAACTAATAATAAGCTGTACGAAACACTTGTCTATGTACTTTTGGCTGTGAAAAGGTAGTGAGGAATTGATCCATTAGGCAGAAATGAACACAAAGTTAGAAAGGGTATTGGATAGTCGTGGAAGTGGTGTCATTGATCTGAAGAGAAAGCAGTTAGACCAATTCACCATCTCCTCTGGGGGAGCTACCCGTGTGCTTTTTCCTCTGCGATCCTCTCCCAGTTCGTCCATCAACAATGTTGCCAAACGGAGGAAGCTAGATGAATCCAAAAACAAATATGGAAGTTGTGCTTTTCCATCTGGAAAACGCCTGCTTAAATATTATTCAAACTTCAAGAAAAGTAAGATTCTGCATCGTTTGATGTATTATTACAATGATGAATGGAATGATTTCTCCCAGGATATAATTACATATGTCAACAAAGACCTTCTTGTAAAGAAGCCTGCAGTAGAAGTGGAGGTTAATGGAAATAAGATTTTGCTAGACTTCTTGCATATGATGCAGTTGGACATGACCACTGGTCTGCAACAGCCTATTGCTTGGATTGATGTATCTGGAAAGTGTTTCTTCCCTGAAATAGTCAGTGATTATGATGACCAACATGGCTGTCAATATGAATTAGCTGAAGGCTATGACCATCTCGGGACTGAGCATCAGGGGTCCAATGTTAACTTGCATTTGGAAATTGAAGTGCATGGATTAGATGGTGAATCTAGCGGGGAATCCAATGCTAATGTTGAGCAAGTACAATATCATGAGAATGCTGCGCTAAAAGATTCTGATGATGAAATCAATAGTTCTGCTAAAGCATCAGATGTGGAAGTTGATGAAAAATATGAGGACAATCAACAGAAGGGAGGAAACATGATTTTGGCTATCGCTCTTGAACATGGGTCTTTGGATCTTGATGCTGTAAGGGAGATGTTTTCTAGAGCTATTGGCTCATGTGCTGCAAAACTTGTTGATATACGTCGGTGCACAAGCATTGCAATGGAAGCTCGCTTGGAACTTTTTGAAAAACAGGTTGAAATTACTAAAAGGTACCGTGGGGGTGCCAATGTCCAATACGCATGGCTTCCTTGTTCCAAACCAACAGTTTCAGGTATAATAAAGTATGGTGTTGGCCAGTACGAGCCATCAAAAATTAAGCCCTTGCATGGTCTGGGGATACATCTAATCCCTGCAAATGGCACTCCGATCAGGTTTGATTTTTCTACTCTTTTCTTTGCAATGAAAAAACTTTTTTTTTTTTTGATGGTCTCTTTCCATTGTCAAACAGTTGATGATGTTAATTGTAGAATAGTGTTGATGATGTTATTACATTGTGAATTGGTAAAGCGTTGGTGTTCTCTGAACTAGATGAGCTGCCACAGCTATTCCTTTTTTTCCTTCCTTTTATTGTTCTTCCGTTCTTTTACTGGTTAGATCAACATACTTTTTGGAACAAGAATCTGTTCTAATGATATTTTATATCTGTAGTTACATCATGTGATTTTTGGTTAACTGACTTTCCCCAACATACCTGTGTGCTGATTATTTTAAGGAGTTTGTGGTTTGCCTGATTTGCTAGTGATTGGTGGTTGACCATTTAGGATGCTAAGGCATTTCATATCAGTTTCTATACTGCAAAGTAACTTGTTTCTATTTGTGAGTGCTGTATTTTTGATCTGGACTACTTCTTGGGTGGCACTATATCTCTTGTTTTTTTCAGTATCAATTATTTTGATGTTGACGAAAATGACACACGGCATATGGTATTCTGTCGTGTTATAATGGGGAATATGGAGCTTGTTCGCTGTGGATCAAATCAGTTCCATCCCAGTAGTGAGGACTTTGATAGCGGTGTTGATAATCTTCAAAATCCAAATCATTATGTTGTATGGAACATGAATATGAACTCTCATATCTACCCGGAATGTGTTGTTAGTTTCAAGGTGACTTCTGATGTTGAAGGTAATAGTTTGGCCTTGCATTTAGTTTCCTTTTTTTCATGGCATATGCAGATATCTTGTTTTGTAGCTAGTTATAGTGTTTCATATCTTAATATTGTAAAGGACTTGTACTTTAGTAAAATGGTGATGAGGTTAATTAAAAATCCCCTAATCAACTGAATTTTACTCTTTTTCGCATTCATAATTCTAGTAGTAATGGAGAAGTTAGATGCCATTACACAATTAATTGTTAAGAGTTCTTTTCTCTGCGTACACTATTTAGTGCTTTATCTCCTTTTCCTTTATTGCTTCTACAGAGCCTGCAATTGGAAAGGAATGCAGGGTTGATGTTCCCTATTTCAGTACTTGTTATGAAGCACCTAATGCCCAGGTACAGTCTTGCTTATGGAGTTGTCAAGTGTGTTCTGTGGTTAATTGCACATGGGAGTTGCTCATATTTGTATGACATTAAGCCTATTCTGGCTAAGGAGATAAGTATGCCCAGATATGATTGAAAGTTCTCGGGAGAAAAAAGAAAAAGACCCTCCGGTGCTGATTTGCTGATATCACATAGTTTTTGGTGGCATGAGCATCTGAAGCGCATGATCATTGACTGCATATATAGAATCACTTGTTTCTCTTTTCATTCTTCCCAAGAAATGGGTCTAGCAAAATGGCTTACTTGGTATGTTGTTGGGTTTTTGCTTCTGTTCCCATCTGACTGTAGCATTGACTGGATCAGTAAAGCTGTTAGAATTGGATTAGAATAGCTGCTGGAATTTTGAATTGGTTACAAATCTGTTGGGTTTTTGCCTTATTACTGATATTTGGCATCATATTTATGGTATTGAGTTGCTTGGTACAAACCCTTGAGCTAATTTTAAATTATTTATGGAACTTTTCAAGGTTTAGTCTTTTCACTTTTCAAATCAGTTTTTCATGTTAGGACTTAAAACAAGTGTTGGGAATGTTGCTTGAAGCTTGGAGATGGTGGCATAAGGGGTGTCTGCAGGTATTTGACCTGCAACCATGAAAAATGTGTGAGAGTTTATATACAACTACTAGAGTGAATTAATTGAGTGCAAAGGATGTTATGTTGTTTGAAGTATGCCCTTTCTTTGTTCCCACTTTGTGTGCTCTATTTTGAATGCATCAAGCCCTTCTGGTGAGTAATATGGTTTCCAAGTATGTGATTGTGTGCTCTTCGGTAAGGTCCGTATCTTGGACTGGATGGCATTCTGTTCTTGCAATTTTTGGTCAGAGGAACCACGTTGAGGAAGCTATTTTTTGATGGTCTTTGATGTTCCACAATTTGACTCATGAAGTAATAATGATGTTATTTTCCAATTTTATTCTCAGTTTCTGCACTTAGAGAAGTTTTTGTCACCAGGTCGTAGGTAAAACTTCTCAAGGAGTAGGTAAAACTTCTCCAGCAAGGACTCCAAAGAGCCCTTGGATGCCATTTCCTATGCTGTTTGCTGCCATTTCAAACAAAGTCACTTCTCAAAACATGGACCTTGTGAAAACCAACTATGCCTTGTTCAGGGTATGTTTGTCATCATTCTAATTCCTTGTGTTATCTACTGCCTTAGGTTGTTGTAAATTTCAGTCTCTCCTCCCTGCTGTTTGTCAGAATAAGAAGATGAGTCGGGATGAATTTGTGAAGAAATTGAGGCTGATTGTTGGAGATAATTTACTGAAGTCGGCAATAACAAGTCTACAGTGCAAGGTATGGTCTCTGTGTTTTGTTCATGTAATTAGCTTGAAGTTTCATCTTTTACGGTATGTCTCTATTTATCAACTGCAATGTGTCTTAACTTGTAGGCTGTAATCATATGTAATGTTGTAGAATTTTACTTGTGGAATTCAATTTCCGATATTCACTGTTTGTTTCATTTGTATTCCTTGAAATAACTATGCTGCAATTATCATGGACACTTGTCTTTCTATTTTGCCCGATGTGCTCAAATCTCCTAGCTGTGCTACTTTGATTGGCGTCCTCCCTTTTTATGAATCTCTGGGAAAACTAGGTTGCCCTCCTGCCCCCTAGTGTTGGGAAGATTATCTATATTCAGTATTTTTTAGTGTCTCTTCTATTGTTGTAACCTCAGCCTGCCATATACTTGGGGCTACTGGCATTGTATTTGCATTGATTTTTTATAATTTCTGTGAACAAATACTGCAGTTTTGTGCATTCAAACAATTTGTAGCTCTAATTAGGTTTTTTGTAATGCTTTCTACAGATGTCACCAGGCTCCAATGTTGAAACAGCTTGCAGCAGTTAAACATGAGTTGCTGAACGTCGAATTATTATAAAATGTGAGTGATGTTTGAAAAGTGTTTGCATGTAGTAGTGAATAGATGCTTCTGGTTTCTGTAAACTCTAAACTGGTTAGGTACTTTTTTCGCTGTTTGGTTTTTACGAACTAATTATAATTGCTGGAATTGTTGTGATGTGGACAAATGGATGATTTTGTTAATTGGTGTATTACAAGTAGAAGTGGCATCATCATATGTATGCATATCATAACTACATGTGGGTTAAAGTTTTATTTCAAGGTTTCCTTGGGGAATTGATAGTAATTCTAATAAAGCTGTTTTTGTAGTAAAATGAGAGGTGGGGCTTGAACTTGAATTAAAAGCACCTAGTTTGATAGGCACAAATATTACTGCCTGAGGAGCCAAGGGAAATAGGGTTAGAGGTATATGATTGAAGTCTTTTGAATCAAGGGTGAGTCAGTGGTGGAGGGTCAAGAAGTAGGTGTTAGTAGGGGGTACGGGACCATCTCATCTTTCTGTATTTGCATTGCGTGGGAGGTCCAATGAACACTAACCTTTTGGGCAGGAAAGATGATGTGGAAAGAGTCAAATCTTTTTTGACTTTGCAATAGTGCTTTCTCAGTATGATTTTAGGACTTTTATCGATTTGTAGATGCATGTGATAGGACATAGATCTTATCAACAAATCAACAAGATTGCATTAGGGTAGGCGAGCTGTGGTAGGTTCGAGGAAAGAAGTCTGAATTCGCCCTGTTGGTTGTTGGAACAGCACGAGCTGGGCCGAGTCTCAATTCAGACAGATGAAGGACTCAAAAAGTCTAAATAGGGGATTAGACATAAAGCCAATCACATAAACATTAACATAAAAAGCTCAAAAGTCGAAGCGGCCATTGTTGTGAATCAATCAATCAAGGGATTTTGTCACGGTTTCGCAATCTAATCCGATGCTATGTACAGTTGGATACCATGAACTCTCACTAAAGTTGAGGTAATCAAAACACTACTGTGGAAAAAAATCTTGTTGGAGCCCTTAATTTGTACTTTATGAAGTGATTTAGGTTCTATTTGCGCTACTTGTGTAGAGCTATTAATGAATTGAATTTTAATTTGAATATGATTTGATTTTGATTTGAATTTTAATATTTTTTAATTGATTAAAATATTCGATGGATTAGGTCTGATTATAAATATTTGTAATTCAAAATAAGTGGATTGGATATGGAATTAAGCAATTCGATCTGTTGACGATTCAAATTTAAATTTTAATAATTTTTTAATAAATTAATGCTATTATATATAATATTAATAAAAATTTTAAACTAAAATCTTTATATTATGTTGGCCTAATATCTGTATTTGCAAATATTATGCTATTGATATTGAACCTTAGTCTAAAAATAAGTGGGTTATTGGAAAAAATATCAAATATAATAATACAAAATAGTTTGCTTATGTAATATGATGTTATATAAGGGTTTATTATTTAAATATTTAACTTTTAGGTCAATATATATTAAAAAATTATTAAAAATTCGAATATGATTTAAATTTATTTTGTAAATATAGTATTATTATACAATTCAAAAGGAAAGAAAATGAAAAAAAAATGAAATCGGATTGAATTTTTTTTATCAAATTTTAAATATTTTTCGAATTTGAATATGATACTAACTAATTAAAATTTTATAAGATATTGTGTTGGATTTGAATATGCATTTTGATAATTAAATTCAATTTTCAATGATTAATTTGGCCCAAATTCAACCTATTAATTGCCTTACTAATTAAGATTTTATAAGATATTGTGTTGGATTTGAATATGCATTTTGATAATTAAATTCAATTTTCAATGATAAATTTGGCCCAAATTCTACCTATTAATTGCCTTACTTTCGTGCCTAGCTTGGATTTGAAAACAAGGGGACACTCAAAAGTAGTGCAGGTCTGTATCCCTCCCTCGCGACTCAACCATCTATCAATTTTGTTCGCGCTACTTTGTCAACTTGGCATGTTCAGTTGGGCCGTGCACCTATGTTTACTGTTAGGAATGTAAGCCTCCGTTTGGATTTATTTTCATTTCCATTTTTCAATTTTCAGCATTTCAAAATTGATGGAAATTAGTTATGTGATATGATGTAAAAATAAAAATGTGTTTGGATGAAATGTTTGGAAATGTAATGATTATATTGGTTTTAATAGGTTTTAGGTGGAAAGAGATATAAATAATGGAATAGAGAGAGAAAATATATAGGTTATTGGAGAAAGTGTTTTGAAAATGAAAATAAAAATGATGTTGGGTGAAAATGTGTAAAAAATAATGATTTTTATTTTGAAATAGTAGAATTTGTGAAAATGGGGTTTGAAAAAAAATCCAAACGGGCCATAAAAGAGTCAAATCTTTGACTAGTATAATACCTTATGACCTGTGTTTTTCACTAATAAGATGCGTAATTTATGTTTTCAATTTCTACTTTTCAGGCTACCAAGCATCTAGAACTTATTTGTTCTTATTATATATGGGGACCCTCTCCTATTTTATCTAATGAAGGTTTTCATTATTTTTTGATTTTCTTTGATCACTATAGTAAATTTACTTTGATTTATCGTCCCAAGCAAAAATTAAAAGTTCCTGGTATTTGTAATCAATTGAGCAAATTTTTTGTTGTTCCATTAAACAATTTCAAGTCAATTGGGATGGTGGATTTTAGGCCCTCACTTTCTCTTTTAAAGATAATGGTAGTTATTATTCAGCATAGTCCTTCCCCATGTACACATGAACAAAATGACTGCGCTGTATTTTTGAAAGTGATATGGCATTTTTACTTCGCGTGAAGGTAACTTAAACATTTTGGCCAAATGCCTTTGAGTCTACAATTTATATTATTAATCGATTAGCAACTCTCAAGCTGCAACATCGGTCTCCATTTGAGGTTCTTTTCAATCATAAACCCGGTTACTCCCCTTACATGAAGTATTTGGTTGTTTATGTTTACCTTGGCTGCGCTCCCATTCTAAAAACAAATTAGATACTCGTTTTGCCTCCTGTATTTTTCTTAGTTACATAGCAAAATTCATAGGGGATATTAGTGTCTTGATACTTCTCAAAAATTCTATCTCATGCCATGATATTTTTGCTGAGTAGGTTCATTTTCGTCTATGTCTTGGGCTTAACCTGGTTCTATTGTATGGCCTCCGAATTCACTACCATTCACCATATTAGTGGTACAGATATAAGAGAGTGGTGAATTATGCTTCTTCAACTTTTTATGCATAGTGGAATATCTTCAGGAATGATTGCTTCTTGATCCTATGGATTCAATCTTGCAACACTTAAATAGATTATTGATTAATGTGTAGTGTAGTAATAAGCAAGCAATGAGTAAAGTAAGGAATAAAGCAAGTAAAGAATCCAAGGTTTTAGAGAGCTCCAAGGTCAATTGATCCTACTACTCTACCTAAACCTTGCAACTTAGGATTTTGCAAAAAATTCACTATACTAATTTTTGATAGCGTAAAATCAAGCCTATTATTTCTAAGAGTAATCTTAATTTAGATTTTTATGGACACAATCCTCACTCAATTCTTTATGGTATAGAAGGACCTAACCTTGACTTTTAATGCTTAGTCAAAAAACTTGATTTTTGAAGGTATTAAAGAATCCAACCATGACTCTTGCAGGCTCAGTCAAAAACTTAATCCTTTATACTAAACTTTGACTTTTACAAGCACAGTAAAAAATCAACACTTTATATGCTAGACATTATAGATAAAATGGGAGTTTATTTAGGCCACGCGTATCATTCAAGATACTTTCTTAAGAGCAAAAGTTTTCACGCTATGTAGGTATCGTCTTGGAAATAAATTGTTCCCAGGATATAGGCCCAATTATGATCTATTCAAAGACTGCACTTTAAGAATAGATATCTCCCAATCACTCTTCTTGGAATTTAGGAAAAAGAACTACATAAACTTTTTAGAGAAAGAAGATGAAAAGTTAATTTTGTCTTGCTTTTTTGTGCCTTTTTTTTTAACGATGGAACATCCATATTTGTAGAAAATACTTATGTCTTTTACCAAGAGTGGTAATGTTGTGGAAGAATTTAATTTTTAAATTATTAACAAATCTGTTGGGACATGTATGAAAGGTTGACAATGGTTGAAAACAAACACTTCTATTCTTTTAGACACAATCATTTAAATTTATCTATTTTGAAAATAAATAAATTCCAACATTATATGGAAAGGGTGAACTAATTACGAGTGCTTTGACATTCTAGCAACTTTTTATGGGATTAAGTTTTAACCCAACTTTTATATATCAAGTCTAATTGATACCTTGTTCTTCCCAAGGAAATGAATTCCTTTAGCATTATGATTTTAAGAACAAGTTTTAACCTCACAAAATGCGTATAGAGAGTAATATGAGTAAGCTCATATAAGCTCGTGTAAGACCATAGAGAGCTTCGGTGAGTTAATAGACATGATTGGAAAGTTCTCCTTTCTCAAAGCTAGGAGGCTTTTCAACATAGACTTCTTTATTGATGAATTTGTGCAAGAAAGCACTTTTGGCATCCATCTGATAAAAGTGAAATGTTTGTGGAACGTAAAAGCAAGTTAGCATACTAGTAGATTCCAATCTCACAATCGGTGTGAATGTCTCATCATAATCAATTCCTTCTTCTTGACTATAATCCTTCGCTACTAGCCTAGCTTTATTTCTAGAAAATTTGTCATCCTTTTTGAGCTTATTTCTAAATAGGTAATGATTGTATGGTCATCCGGTCTCCTATTAAGATTCTAATCTTTATTCTTTTCAAGTTGTGCTAACTCATCTTCAATGGTATCTATTTATGATTTATTATTGAGGGCTTCTGTAGCACTTGTTGGTTCGATCATTGATTGCAAAGCATAGTTTCCTAATTTGTCTTTTTCTTATCTTGAACATGGTCTTGTTCTTACTCTATCTTTTATGCTTCATATGACTTGTGATATAGGACGGCTTGATTTCCATACTACTGTAGCACTTGCACCAACCAATTCCTTGGAAGTATTCTCTTCTAGTTATCTAAAGAAGAGCTTTCTCTTTTCGTGGTTTCATATTCAATCCTCACTTCTATTCTTCCTTCATTGATTGTAATATCTACATCATCCTTGTTCAGGCGTTGCTCAGCTTCAAGAAGGTTAGTTTCATCAAGAAATATATGCATTGACTCTCGAACCACTTTTTTAAAAGATAAATGCATTGACTTTTGAACCACTTTCTTTCTTTTGTTGGAAATCCTAGAGCTTTACTATGTATGGAATACCTAACAAATATTCCTTCATCAACTTTAGGATCGAATTTGGCAATAGGATCGTGATCATTTAATATAAAACATTTGCAATCAAAGACTTTGAAATATGAAATATTTGGAATTTTGCCTTTCCATAGGATCAAGTTTGGCAATAGGATCACGATCTTTTAATATAAAAACACTTGCAATCAAAGACTCTGAAATATAAAATACTTGGAATTTTGCCTTTCCATAGTTCAATTGAGGTTTTGTTCAAGATAGGTGTAAGGAAAACTCTATTAGACACATAATATGCAGTATTTCACATCTTCTCTCCAAAATGATTTAGGAAAATTGTACTCATTAATTATAGTTCTTACCATTTCAATTAACACACGATTCTTTCTTTTTATGACACCATTTTGCTGTACGGTCCTAAATATAGAGAAGTTATGAATGTAACCCATGTGGTCACAAGAAAATACAAAGTTATGCTCATCAAGTTTAGTACTATGATCACTTCTACTCTTGTAGATAAAATAATATTTTTTTCATTTTGTAACTCTTAGTAAGAGGTATGAAAGTATCTAATGCAACATTCTTGTTGGTAACAAATGTTACCTATATATATATCTAGAATAATTATCAACAATAGAGGAAGCATATTGTTCACCTGTAACAGTGCTTTTCATCATTAGACCAAAAAGGCCAAGATGCAATAATTCCAATGAGTTAGAAGTAGTAACCAGATTCTTTGCTTTGAGAAAAAACTCTGTCTGTTTTTCTTTCTAACGCGTGTTACAAAATTGTCTTTCATGAATTTAAGCTTAGGAACTTCTTTGAGAAGATGTTTTCTTAAATGTTTGGAGACGAGTTCCATCATGACATGTCCAAGTCTCATGTGCCATATCTAGCTTGAGTCTCCTGTTGCCATTGGATACTTAACATTTTGATTTGAAAGGTTATCACAATATGCATAGAATGAAGCACAATAAAGATAGGTTTCTTGTCTTTCAAAATAATGCCCTTCTATAGTTTTTAGTTAATGTGATGGCCAATATTCAATAGTTGACTTGTACTGAATAAGTTATGCTTTAATCCTTCAACTAGTCATACAAAGTTGATAATTCTAGAGGAGTCTTTTTCAACTTTTCCAATTTCAACAATTTTTTCTTTGGTATGGTTAGTAAAAGTGATATGTCTTAAGTTTGCTCTATTGGTCTATGAGAACTTAGTTCGATCACCCATCATGTGTCTAGAGGCACCGTTATCTAGGAACCATTTGTTTTTAGTCTTGAAGCATCTTGAAAAATCCTGCATTCAAAGAGTCGTTTTCAAATTTAGGTACCCATGTGCTCTTCAGGCCCATGAGACTTAATCAAGATAGATTTTGAAATCCATTCACAATTGGCATTTTGCCTTCAATTTCTTAACTAAACATTACTTATTTGTGTGAACACTTTTGTCATAATTGAAACAAGTAATGTGAGATAATGAAAACTTTTTCAAAATTTCTCCAACTTTTTAAAACTTCCATATTAGCCAATTCCAGATTTACTCAAATAAACATTTTGTACACCAAGCAATTTATTCAAGTTGTCTCTTCTTGTAGTAAGCTTTTCAAGACTCTTTTCCAATTCGTGAATTTTCAAGAAGATTCTCAAGAGCTTTGCAATCGCAATCAATCATTTTGCCTTTCAAAGAAAGTTTTTCTTTTTGAAGAGCTTCAATCTCAGCATCAGTAGTAGTTAATCAAAGTATTAAATTACTAATTTGATCCTAGAGAAAGGTTTTTAGTTTGAATAACTTCTACCTCCATTTCAGAAGCATCAAGAGAAAGCATTAATTCAATTACTATTTTTCCAAAAACTTTGTTTTAAGTAGAAAGAACTTTAATGTTCTTCTTCAAGAAATCATTTTTCATAGCAAGTCACTTTAAATCCTTTTAATATTCTTCGATAGCAGTATGAAATTTATTTTCAAACTCCTCATTATAATTACTATCATATTCAGACTTAGAATCAGAGTGTACCTCAATGCGTGCCATAAAGTAATGGTTTACAAATTCGTTGCCTAATCCTTCCTTATATGATTCTTCTTCATCATCATCCCAAGTAGTTGCCATAGTTTCATGTCACTTCTTTTTTCAAAAGCTTTCTTTAACTTAAGGCATTTTGGAGGAGCACATCTAAGCTTGTGGCAACCATAACAAACAACTTGATTTGATGATTCTAGTTGATTTTTTCCCTTTTTCTAAGCTTGAATCCCTCCACCTTTTCAAAGTTTCTTTCTTCTATTGAGGAATTTTATCTCCTTGTGATGGGAGAATTTTTTTTTCTCATTTTTATCATTATCATTAATCTATTCTTCTTCAAACTGATCCTCATTTTCTTGAATGTAATGTTTCTCTTTGTTTCACATTCAACAAGTTGCTCCTTAGCTAGAATCGTCATTTCATGTGATGTCAATGACTAATGTATTCAACCATACTCATTGTGGTAAGATCTTTTTCTTCTTGAATTGTTGTAAATTCAACAGTCTATTCCTTAGGTAGAGTTATCAAGGTTTTTCTCACTTTTTTTCTTAAGAAAACACTTTTCCAAGAGTGTTGAGGGGATTGATAATTTCTAGGAATCTCAAATACATTTTCTTGATGTTTTCCTCTAGTTTCATCATAAACATCTCATATTGATGAACTAAGATGGTAATTCTTTCAATGGGAACCTGAATCATGACTTCATGAGTGACTTGCAATAATCCCACATTTCCTTAGCATTTTCACATGAGCTAACTTTGTTGTATTCTTCCTAGTAAGAGAGTACACATCGATATTCTTAGCTTTGGCATTTATACAAATTTATCTCTTATATTCTATCCATGCTATATTATGTTTGCCATTTTCTTCTTTCTTGATTAGTATGAAAAAAACCTCTTGTAATCATCCAAAAATCACAATCTTGAGATATGATATATTTTTGCATCATTCTCTTCCAGTTGGAATAGTTTGTTCCATTGAGTAAACATGGCCTATTATGGGATAATCCTTCAACATAGAGTTCTATGGTGTCCATGGTTGACCTTTTGCTTAGGTTGTTAAGCCTTTATACAGATTGAACCTGATCTTATGCCAATTGTGGTACATAGTTGAGTATAAAAGATGGGGAGATTATGTTTCTTCAACTTTTTATACATAATAGAATATTTTAGGAATATTTGCTTCATGATCTTGTTGATTTAATATTTGCAACACTTAAACAGAATTGATTAGTAAGCAGTGTTTTGAATAGTAGGCAATGCAATAATCGATAAGCAATGAGTATAGTAAGGAATAAAGTAAGTAAAGAGTACAAAGATTTAGAGAGCTTTTAGATTAATTGATTCAATTGCTCTACCTAAGCTTTGCAATTTAGGATTTTTTTCTCACTATACTTATTTCTTACAAGACAAAATCAACTCTATTAGGAAGATTTTTTTTGGAGCAATCTTAACCTAAATTTTTATGGGCGGAATTCTAACATAGATTTTTACAAATGCAATCCTAACTCGATCCTTTACGGTATAGAAAGACCCAACCTTGATTTTTACAAATTTAGTCAAAAATCTTGGTTCTTTAAGATACTGAAGAATCAAACTTTAGACTCAAGCTCAATAGAAACCTTAGACCTTTATGGTATAGGAGGATCAAAAATTGACTTTTACAGCTATAGTAAAAAACCCAACCTTTTATATAGCTGAGGTCGAATGAGTAATGAGTGCGTCACAAGGAAACAAAGTCTTTCAACACTCTAACAACTTTTAATGGGATTAAATTCAAGTCTAACTTTCATGGATCATGTCTAACCAATACTATATGCTTCCCAAGGAAATGAATTCCTTCAACACCCAAACTTTATGGCTTAGTCTTAACTGTAGATCAGTGCTTCCCAAGAAAATGAATTCTTTTAGCACTACGACTTTAAGAATAAGTCTAGCATTACAAGATGAGTATAGAAAGTAGTATGGGTAAGCTTACACAAAAGCTTGTATAACTGTTTAAGCTCAACTCTCAATCTATACAGAGATAAAAATAGAGTTTAAGTGCATAAAATTTAGAGTGTTCTTGAATATGCTTGAGAGAACTTGAAATGATGAAATTGCAAACTTGAATAATTCTTTAGCTCTCTTCATTTTTTATTTGAAGTCCACCTTGAATTATTTATAGGTCAATTAGCCATTTATCAATGTTACTCACAAGTGTGGAGTCATTCCAACCTTTCTTTTCTAGCTTGACAGACTTTACTCCCCAAGTTTTGATTTCCTATGTCTTTTATTTTCATGCAAGGATGTTGTTAATACATAATGTGTTTTTAGGAGTAGATTTCAACAATAAATTCAAATTTGAAAATTATTTGTTGGACTCTTTAAGTCATTTTGGCAGGAAAATATGATCTTTCCTATTGTCTTATCCACAAGTGCTATGTGATTACTTCTCATTGACAAGAAATCATTTCTTTCTTCAATTTTTTCTTTCAAAATTGAATTCAAGTAGTAATTATTTCTTGACCCTTTGCATCTAAGAAGGATTCCTTCTTAAAAATCATTAGTACCAAAGGTTGGCTTGTTATCATCAAAACTAGAGTTGGACCAAAAGGTCAACAATATCCCTTCCAATGTCTATCTCTATTGTGTTGACACAACTTCACCATAACTGCCATTGCCCATCATCATTGAATTGTCTACACAACGCCAACCACCTAATTTAGTTTCCCAATTGCCTTCGATTGTGCCACTTGACACTGCAAGATTATCGATATTGTCCTTTCCAAATACACGACTCTTACTATCTTACTTATGTACATGATCAAGCCTTCTCGAAGAAATCGAGGTTTGTTACTTTTTATTAATATTACGGATTCTAATAGTGTTACTATACTTTTCCATAGGGAACTATTGCATCTCCATTAGCACATTGCAGTCATCCTACAATGACTCGCTCTTAGATAGGGTTATTAAAATCTAAACTACCATTCTCTAATGTTGCTATTGTTAATGAAGATGCTAACCAATGCACTTATTCTCAAGCTACAAAACTGTCACATTAGCATTAAGCAATGGATGCTGAATATAATGCTTTACGTGCAAATAAGATTAGGCAACTTGTATCTCCTATTGAAATAAGCAATATAATCCTCTGTAAATGGATATTTAAACCTAAGAGAAATCCAGATGGTATAGTAAAGCAGTACAAATCACGTTTGGTGGCCAAGGTTATGATCAATGACCAGGTATTGATTTTGATGATACTTTTAACCTAATTGTGAAACCTGCCACTTATCCATCTTTTGTTATTTATTATCTCTTGCACATAATTGGTTAGTACATCAAACAAGGTTGTTTGCATGTCCCAACCACTTGGTTTTATTGATCTAGCTAAGCTAAATCATGTGTCGACCTCACAAGTCAATTTATGGACTCAAATAGGCTTCGAGGATGTGGAACAAATATCTTACTAGTGCATTTTGTGCTTAGGGCTTTGTTACTTCCAAAATCAATTCTTTCTTGTATTATCTCGGTATAGATTTATTTCAATTATTTAGTTTAGTTTAAGTTGAAGACATTTTAGTTATGGGTTCAAATTCTAACTTGGTTGGGCAATTGATTAGTTGCTTGCAACAAAAGTTCACAGTTTGCAATTTAGGCCGTTTGTCTTTCACTTTTTGGGTATAGAAGTCACTTGACGACAAAATGGCCTTTTCTTGACATAATATAAATAAAATAAGAACATTCTTTGCAAAATCTGATTGTAGTCTGACAGTAAAATTTTAACTTTTGTATATGTATAAAGAAGCCATCGACTTTTTTTGGTACAACCTTTCATGGTCAAACTTTGTATCGACAAGTTCTTGACAGTCTCCAATATCTAACTCACTTTTACCAAGCTCAACATTGCATATGCAATTAACAAAGTTTCACAATTTATGCATAATCTTACTGAGGATCATTGTTTTGTTGTCAAAAACATCTTATGTTATTTCAAGATAACACCTCCCATGGATTATTTGTTTTAAAGGTTTCTCAGCATCGCCTTCATTATTTTTCTAATTTTGATTAGATGGGGTCAGTTGAAGATAAGAATGCTACGATAGGCTTTGCTATGTACCTTGGTGATAATTTGATTTCCTGAGTTTCTCAAAAGTAGCGTTTTGTTTCTAGGTTCACCAGAAAGGTTGAACATCATGCTTTTGCCACCGCCACTTCTTAGCTAATCTAGCTTGAAAAGTTACTGCATGAGATTGGTTTCCCATTGCCACATGCAACCGTTTTATTGTGTGATAATTTCGGTGCAACTTACCTCACTGTTAATTTGATTTCCCATTCTTGAACTAAATACATGAAGATTTATTTTCATTTTGTGCAAGAGAAAATTAAGAATAAGGAACAATTGATTGTGTGATACATCTATATCCATGACTAGATTGTCGGTATATTCACTAAGCCCTACTTAAGTTTCGTTTTCAAGAGCTTCTTGACAAGTTAACTATGCTAGTTGGCCTAACTCAACTTGTGGGGTAGTGTAAGAGAAACAATAAATTAGTATAGAAAAATTTATTTGCAAAAGAATAATTGTATATAATGATATCTTGTATAGGAAAAGTTCTTATTCTATTATGATGTATTGCATAGACCTCATGTATAAATTTCTTGTTGTTAATGTGAAAATCATGGTAGATTATATTCGCACCTACTAGGCCGTGTTTCAAAAAGTGTTCATAATCATAAATATGCAATTTTTATAATATTAAGGTGTTTTCACCGGCTTTCAAAAGTGATTTTTGACTTTTAGCTTTAAAAGAATATTTTGCCAAAAAATCTTCAATGTTAATTTATGCTTTGGCAACAAGTTTAAAAAACAAAAGTAAATGAAAGTTTGGAACACATTAATGATCTTCTAATACATAATAAAAAAATTTGTTGAATTGTATTCTACAACCACCATCCAACTCATTCACCCCACAATCACCCACCCCCAAGCTATGTATAAAACAAGTATACACGGGGCCGCATAACTGAAAAACCGAGAGGATGGGTGGGAGAGGGGGAGTTAGTTAACAGAAAGGGCAGAAAAATAAAAGAAGATAGGATGAAAAGAAGAAAAAGCAAGGAGAAAGGAGAAGAAAGTGGGGAAAAAGAATTCAACAGGGGTGACAAATTGGTTTTAGAACCATGGTCTTCACCCAATCCACCTAGTTTTGGGTTGGGTTGGGTTTAAAATAATATGAGTGGATTTAAGTTGGGTTAGGTTCTAATGGTTTTAATGTGAGTTGGGTTCAATTGGATTATAAGTTCAAATAGGTGTGAAATTGGTTGAATGTGGGTAAAAAATGGGTTGTAAATGGTTCAAGTCAATTCCACCCAAAATTTGATTTAAAAAAAAAATCTGCCAAAAATTAACATGCTCTTTCATTACTATATTCTTATTTAATTATTAAATTTTCAATAAAAAATTTCTGTAAGTAATTATAATATTTATATATAATTTGAGTTAGAATTACTTCAATTATATGTCATAGTATGGATACAAATATCAGTGATGCCACAATTTTTTTCTTTTTTTGAAAATAAGATCAACTTAAGGAAATAGAGGTGGAGGTTTATTATAAAATTTTCAAAATTTTTATTTACAATTGCCTTTCTTTCATTTATGAAACTTAATTAAAATGAGAGTCAGATTATAATAGAGTAAAATTTGAAATGAAATGAGAGTTAGACTATAATGGAGTAAATGAGAATTACAAAATAATTAATAAGAATTAAGAATTCTTTTTTACTTATTCTAAAGTATTAATATATAAATCATACCAAATGAATACTGCTTTTGCATTTTGTAATTGCAGTTAAAGAGTTTTAAGTCACTACAATTTCAAAAAAGAAAAAAAAAGTCACTACAATTTTCACTTTATTTTTTTTCCTTTTGTTAATAATAATTAACTAACATAGGTAAATTAAAAATAAAAAATCATAATACAATAAAATAATATAGTAATATATTTAGCAAAAAATTACGTATTTTTTTTTGGTATTGGACCCATTCAAACCGAGCCCAACCCAAGCCATTTTGAACCCATTAATATATATTCATTTTGAACCAAGCAAAGGGGTAATTATATTTTTTTCACGTGACTCCAAATAAATATTCTCATTTCATATTTTTTTTGTCACTTTTCTAATAAATTATCAAAGATCCTTCCCCTTAATATTTGACCAACAATATCTATAATTGATCACTTGTAAAAAGTATAAACCCGTACAAGTACCCACGCATCAAGAAGACAGTGGATTGAAAGATTTAAAACTTGAAATAAATGCTTAGTATAGTCAAGTGTAATGAAATGCATAGAAATCATTATCATCATGAATTTATCTGGGGCTCGTTCGATTTCACTTATTGGGTGCTAATAGGTTGGTCAATCTCCCATTGTTGCATGTTTGCTACTCAATACTAAGAGCGCGTGTGGCCCAGCAACTCTTCATGCTATCAGGCGCTAGTCCGGTAGCGGTTCTTGATCGCGATTGTGGAATAATGACCAACACCTCCATTGGCAAAGCAGTTGAAAGTTCAATTTTGTCCTCAATGCATCGCATTTCTTCTTTCATGCAAATTTGGTAATTGACAGCATTACAACCCTTATAATGCATGTAAATTATAGTTGAAAATTCATAATTTATACATTGAAAATCAAAATTCATGTATGGATAATTTATGATTTATATATTGGAAATTGACAGTTTATACTAGGTGTGAAAATTGAAAATTTTAGATTAATTTGTATATATACATATATATAATTTAAATGCTATGGATAAGAAGGGCAAAATAGTCATTTAAAATATAATAGGCCCAATCAAACACATGATATCAGATTATTAAATATTTCAATAGTATCTAATTTATATTACAATCTCTTCTATCAAACAAAATAACAAATAATCCGACCTCAGACAATCACTCATTATTATAATGACTACCACTATCCAAATTTTATATCTAACGTGGTCCAAGTAAATTGGGAATGAAGAAAAATATTTGTTGGTTAATGGTTGTCAGTGGAGATACCAGAAGCCTGCCCAGTGTTATAATGGAGGGGTAATGGACACATCATCAGCTCCAGTTGATGGATCCCATCCAGGAGGTTTGATATCAGGCCAATCCCCTCGGCATCCCATTCTTATATACAAACTTTTTCTACCTTCAAAACAATACTAAGCTTATATCAGACAATTCATATGCAATTGCATTCCCTCACCTTGATCAGGTTTAAATGTATATACAACTAGAGGAACCTTTCTTTCCTTAAACCAGAAAAAGTGTACTACGTTTCAATTAATGATCCATCATATCAAGAATGAAATGAAATTGAAATTAAGGACAACTGGGAAAGCAAAGCTTGGGAGAGAATGAAATTATAAGTTCAATAATGGCACCTGGAAGATTTTTATCGGATAAAACCAAACGTTTGAGAGCACCGAGCGAAGCTTGAGCCACAGTTTTGGAGTAAGTGGGATCCCAACCTCCAAGCTTTACTACTACTTCTGCATTAGCGTAACCTTGTTCTCCATCTTGAATATTCTTCTTGGCCTCTTCTTTTGCTGACTCTTCATCTGAAATCATAATTATTAACAAAAACAAACTTAGCAGGAGTGTTGTGTGTGTGTTTTCATATATATGTTGCATATTTGAACAGACAAAAGCAAAGAAATTGCTATCTTTAACACATAAACTTCATCACAATATGGATATGTATGAAGTGATCTTTACCACTTAATCATTAAGATTAATTTTGCACTTAAAATACTTAAGAGAAATAATCATTACTTGTAGCTTCAGATTGTGAAAGCCAAACAGTAAATCCTGCAAAAAGATGTTGCCATTTGTTGGGCATTCTGGCGGCACCATGTTTCCCTCCTAATGTTCCAACAACTGTTCTGGCTTGACTGTGAACACCATCATTTACAAACAATTAGGTGTACAAAACAATGAACAAGTGAGTCAATGTGAAAATGGTAAAGACAATTTAAGGTTTTACCTGCTAAGACTTTCTAATATAGCACCTTCTGCTTCTGCAACAGCATCTGAGCCCTCTTCAGTCACCCCTGGAAAATTGACTAAACATATGTGCTATATCACATGATATAAGTTGTTTAAAGCAGTTTTGAGAAGTACATAGATACTATATAGTCAGTAGCTTTGGCAGCCTAAAATAGATCTAATCTTTGATGGGTTAGGTGTCACAGTTTGCTAATGCAAAAATCATTTACAAGCCATATTTTATATAGCAAATGTTCAAGTCCAGGAATAGGAGAACAAAATAAGAAACCTGAACAATGGGAAACTTCTGGTATTTTTATTCTAGACTAACTCGCAAAGAAACTAGATAATTTATTTTGCTGAAAGGAGAAATATTGATGCAAGATGTCAGATTTCAAAAGGGAACTGAAGATGGATGAAAAAGCATTTCCATCAAACTAGTTGCGTCTCTTCTTTTTCAGTGAGTACTGCAAATAAATGATGAATACAACTAATATTGTCATCATCTAAGACATGCATAGCTATCTCACTATTTTATCTTACACCTAAGAGAAGCGCTTAAACATCCAATATATACACTGCCCAGACAAGGACACAGCTCAATTTTTGACTGAATGCCAAGACTATTATTCATCTGTGCCTCCTCCCAAAGCAGAGAAATTCCCTATTGCATGACTAGGACATAATTATTTGCATATATCTTGAGCTTTACTACCAAATTCTGGAGGGTTCAAATGATGAACATTTTTTCCTTCTGATGCTGGAGGTACTCAATCTTGATATTGTTATCTGCTAAAGCACATTGAATCCTATATCAGACTTTCATACTATTGGAGAACTCCTACACAAAAAAATCATAACCATTGAAGCAAGAATATTAGCTTCAGTGGCCTTTTAACTCATTGCTAATTAGTTTTGAGAGAGTGTTTTAGTGAAGGACTGAAAACAAAGAGAGGCATTTGGACAAGGATTGCGTCTATGAATCAATTCAATTAAATTTTCCCCTTATTCATGCTATAGTGACATATCTTTACTCATGAGTTGTGCTGAAGCTGCATATTTATTCATGCTTCTTGATTAAACAATAAGTGAGCCACTTTTTATTCACATCTCAATACTATCTGTAAGCACATTGTTTTCTATTAACCATTTCAGATCTCAAAGATCAATGAATTCCATCAGTAAAAGACAGACACTGCATCTGTGTGTGTATGTGCATGATAGAGAGAGCAGAAGATGAGAGAGATTCAGAAACTCTTCTACTCACATGAATCAACAGTTTGCTTGGTATATGTTTCCAAAAGTTCCTTTGTGCTGAGTGGAGTATATCTATCAACATAGAAGCAGAAAACTCTTAAGAAACATAAAGAAATACTAGTTTTAGCAGTTTTACTTTTCAACAACAAATATTCAATATTTCAAATGCATTAAAATAAGGAAAAAGCTAGTGCAATTGGAACCAGAAATTCAACATGCATATAAATTCTTATATTTCCTAATTGTTTGCGTTGAAGATAAAAACATGATCCTATTACTCATTGGGGCTCATAAACATCACTGTGTTTAAGTAATAATCAAGAATGAGTAAGAACACAGGTAATAGAGGGAAAAACCAGAAAGCGGTAGGAAGAGAAGAATAAACATTGATTGTGCATATATATGCATTAACTAACAAGTTAAATTTATCTTTAATCCTCCACATTACAGTTCAAAGAAAACAGGGGCCCATACCCAAGACCAACTGCTAATTCTCGACCAATCTTTTCATTTATTTCCGTTGATTCTCCAACTAAAAAGATTGATGTTCCTTTCAACAGTTGGATGACTCCTGTTGTTAAGGCTTCCCAAGATTCCATGATGTCAGGCCATTTTAGTTCTGGATCTTGCTTCTTCAAGTTAACAACCAGTTGAGCATCATCTATGTACCTGTTCAGGACAACATATTTCCAACTCAGCAATGACAAAATTGCAATGATTATAAGCGGTTCAATTATCAATTATACCATATTGTTTCAGAAGGCTTTATCATTCCATAGAGACTATTGGAAGCCAAGAGAGTCGTTAGATATCCAGAATGCTGCACTCTAATTACCAAAGAGTTCTCACTTGTATCTACAAAGATCTCCCCAGGAGTTATGTTTTCATTCCCCAGCTCCAGTCTCAACTCTACCTCAGATGAATCATCATAAAACTGCATTAAGTATCATTCTCATCTCACATCAGTTAAATCCAAATTTGGCTGGAAAAAAAAAATGTCAGAGTTAAATAAGGTAAGAAATATTAATAAGCTACCAAAGAAGATGCGTTTTTCAATAAATTTCCGAGGTACTCTGTGGGAATAACATGGTAACACTCAACCTCAGAAGATTCGCAAAAAACTTGGTCAGATGAGTTACATAAGACTTGGTTCTGAAAATTCTATGTACACAGCCAGGATGGGAATTAACACATTTAAGAAAAGAGACAAACCACAAAGAGGGAACAGCATTCTGAATTTGAATGGTTGCAGTGACAGATTGACAAGCAGCATATTGCTTGATTATCGAGTAAGATCTTCATGCGACTTTTCAAGTTTTCATTTATGAATAAGGAGTAACATTCCTTTTTAACCTACTCTATAATCAATTTTAAGACTTGTCGGAGCCACAACAGAATATTTTTCTTTGGTTTGAACTGGGGATTTAGGTCAAAGTCCATCTGAATATATACACCATATTTACTAATTTATGCAGAAAGCATGTACTTGATGAATGCTATCATGATAGTGATACAAATGTTAAAATGAGTTGGTTATTCTGAAAGCACCAAGAAGAGAATTAGTAATCCAATTATCAAAAAGTCCAACTTGAGCTTAAATTAGTCCATTTTTCTAAATTATCACCACATTGTCTAGTTAGTCCTGTGAAGAACCATCGAGAATAAGCCAATAATAAATCCCACTAAAAGCTTTTACCCAACTTAACACAAGCCTAACGATTTCAGAAAACCATAATTCATTTGCACATAAAAAATCAAAGAAAGACAACTATTCCCCAACTGATTAATGAAGACAATAATCGTTATAAGGTAGAAATATTGTTTCTTACCCTTTTCTAATTTTTTGTGGGTCAGTCAACACTCAACACTTAGCAGCTTTTAGGCAGTAATATAAATTACCTCATAATGGGTTGTATCTGTGGAGACAATTGGAATGCTGCTGCCAAGCAATATGTGCCTACGTTTCTTGATTCTTGCAGAGGCCAAGGGAAGACATGAAAGGAATTGGGCTCTGAAAAACAAGGACTTTGGTGCTAATAGAGAGATCGAACGAGTCCAAGTCTTAGGAGAAAAAAATTGAGCTTTCACTTGGTATGCAGACAGCAGGCTCAGAGCAGTGGCCATTTTGGTGCTGTGCTTGTGAGTTACATTCAGAAGATTAAAGATAAGGGTTTTTCAGACATACGCTGTGTGTAAATTGAAGTTGCTGCAAGCCCGCAATGCAATGAAAAGATAATGGACCGTTTGGATATGATTTTATTTCATTTTATGTTTTTAATATTTTTAAAAATTGAAAAATTAGTAGTAATTTTGAAAATAAAAATAAGACTATATTTGAATATTTTATGTAGAAGCGTTAATTATGATAGTGATATGGTAAATAAGTTTTCTTGGGATAAGAAAAGTAAAAATATACTAAAAAGATTTAGTTAATTAAATAAAAAGTAAAATAAGAAGTCAAAACAGCCTAATTAACCAAAGATGGGTATATAGATCTAAGTGGAACAAAGTCCCCTAAGGGATTAATCATTTACATATTAATCCCAAAAGTCAAATAAGGCATGAAAAATCATTTACACAAAAATTGAGAATTATGACTCCATGCAACGCATTTTGCAACAAAAAACCTAGTTAAACTTATTAATTTCTGAAAAAAAAGCCTTAACTCCATTTTTGAGTAGCACCATCTTGGTAGCCTCCTTAGGAACTCTTACTTGAGGAGAAGGAATGCTAAGGTGCAAATGAGGTTTAGAGCTCAAAATCCCATTACTCTAATGATACTTCAATGTGATAATGCAAAACGTGGCCGATTGGAAACACCCCCACCATTGATGATAGGCTAGGCAATTGATGCATCTCCAATGTCAAACGCCTGACTTGTCCCCTATATCCCATCTACAGGAGAATACAAGCCATAAGACACTCAGGTTGTATATAGGAGATCCCTTTTAGTCAAAATCGCATGGTGGAAGAGAAAAGCTATGGAGGTTGATTTTAAATCCAGGGAAGAGCTCAAAATTGTGGAGATCATCCTACATGACCCATTTGAAGTCTACTACGCTAAAAGCCTCTCAGACTTAGATTTTGAGAAAGGGTTAGTAAGATTCCTGAGGAGGACTCATGACGTCCTTGCATAAAGTGTGATGGACTTATGAAGAATCTTCTTTGAAGTTAATATGCACCACCTCAGAGTAGATATAGACGCATGACCATTGAAGTAGAAGAGAGTGAACATTAGAGCAGAAAGAAATCAAATAATCAAGTAGGAAATAGATAAGCTGCTAGAAGCAACATACATCTAACTAATGTAATACCCTGAGTAGCTAAGCAATGTGTTGTTGGTGTGAAAACCTAACAGGAAATAGTGAATCAATTTCACCAACCTGAATAAAGCTTGCCTAAAGAACTCATTCCTATTCCTATGGATAGATACATTGGTGGACTCTATGGTGGAGTGAAAGATATAGAGCATCCTTAATGCATACTAGGGGTACAACGGGAGCTAACAATTTGGCTTTTGAGGATTAGGAAAAGACAAGCTTTATAACAGCTCATGGCATATACTGCTACAACATAATATCTTTTGGCCTAAAGAATGCATGCACTACGTACCAAAGGTTATTGAATCACATGGTCAAAGACATGAGTGAGAGAAACATGGAATATACATAGACAACATGCTTGTTAAAAGCCATAAATAAAGAGACCACCTCTATGACCTAGAAGAGTGTTTTGATATCCTGAGAAAGTATAATTTGTGGCTGGACTAAAAAAAATGCACCTTTAGCATATGCGAAGGAAAGTTCCTAAGATATATGGTGTCATGACATGGGATCAAAGCCAACCCCTATAAAATAAAAATAGTGCTCTAAATGTCGTCTCCTTGCATCATCAAGGAAATACATATGCTAACCAGGTCCTTAACTATTCTGAATCATTTCATTTCTTGCTCCATATAGAAGAGAATATTGTTCTTCAAGATCTTGAGAGGAGCTAAGCTTTGAGTGGAGTGAAGAATGTGAAAGAGTCATCCAACAATCAAAAGCGTGCTTGACTTGCCCCCGTTACTAAGGAACCCAAAGACAAGTGAACAATCATACTTGTATTTAGCTACCATTGGAAGTAGTAGTTAATGTTGCCTTGGCGTGAGAGTCAGAAAGGGAACACCAATTGGTGTGCTATCAACCAACTCTTGCACTCTTGTAGGGTCCAAAGGTGAGATACTCTTTCACTAAGACGTTGACCCTAACTGTAGTGACTACTTTTTAGAGGCTTAGCCCTTACTTTCAAGCTCACCATGTCATAGTGCTCACTAACTACTTGCCAAAAAGAAAACTTCACTGTCCAAAAGCTTTTGGAAAACTAGTCAAATGGGTCATGGAGTTGAGTCAGTATAGAATCAAGCATCATCCTTGACTTGCCACTAAAGCACAAGTCGTGATTGATTTTTTAGTTGGAGGCGCAGGAGATGATGTTGGAAGCTATCTACCTAATTGGGCCCTTTACATGGATAGATCCTTTACTAATATTGGTAGCGGGAAAGGGTTAGTTCTAGAAAACACCTAA
This sequence comes from Jacaranda copaia, assembly GCA_014898725.1. NCBI lineage: Eukaryota > Viridiplantae > Streptophyta > Magnoliopsida > Lamiales > Bignoniaceae > Jacaranda > Jacaranda copaia. The sequence continues at coordinate 1,454,974 of JACGDI010005359.1, forward strand.
GGAGAGAAGCCTAAGAATATAGCAAGATTCAACTTCTTAGCCTCCAATAAAGAAATTGAATATGAGGTGATGATCATAGGAAGGAAGCTGGCTTATCCAGCCAAAGCACGACGCCTAAAAGCCTACAATGATTCCTAACTGGTGGCAAACCAAGTTATAGGGAATTATGAAACTAATGAATACAACATGGCAAAGCACCTTAATTGAGTGGAAGCAACTAGCTAGATGTTTGAAAGCTTCACTCTCATGTAGATACTGTGCAAAAAAATTTCAAATGTTGATTGGTTAGCAAAGATAGCTAGCATTTTGGTGGCCATGAAACTGGTAGATCATCTTCTTAATCTTAGATGCTCTGAATTGAGAAATTCATAGAGGCACGACCTATCCATTCCCCAAGTGATGAACAACGAGGACAACACCAAAATGTAGATGACTCCTATCATAAGATACTTACAAGATGGTGACTTTCCTAGCAACCTAAAGGAGGGATGGTGGGTGAAGATAAGAGTGATAATTCATGCTACTAGATGGAGACTTATACAATAGTGGCTTTCTGCTAACCTTACTTGAAATATCTATCACTAAGGCGGATAGAGTACGTGATGAGGGAGATACATGAAGACCTCAGTGTAGAATCATTTGGGAGTGAGATCCTTAGTGCTTAAAACTCATCGACAAGGGTACTTTTGGTCAACTATGCTGAAAGATGCCCAAACATTAGTGAGGAATTGCAAACTTTGTCAAGAGCACGACCAGCTAAGTCACCAACCTTGTGTGCTCCAACAAAATCTAAAGTGGTAGACCTAAAAATGAATATATATAATTAGAAAATGAAAAAATATAAAAAATAATAAATGAAGTTTCCAAAATTTAATAAAATAATGAAAAAATTAAAATTAGAGCTCTTATTATACTTTGAATATGAAAATTAAAATTTTAAATTGAAAGTAGGGGGCTTTATTATATGGTAAGTTATGTCCCTAAGAGTAAAAGTAAAAGTAAAAATAAACTAAAAGGCCTAATCAATTAAATAACAAGTAAAATAAAAGCTTAAGCAACCAATTAATGAAGCCCATAAAAATGGGCATCTAGACCCAAATGGACTGAAGTTCATTGAAGGATTAATCACTACAAATACTAACTCCTAAAATCAAATGCGACGTGAAAAACTATTTTTACAAAAATGGAGAGATTTACTCTACACAACATTTTTTGAAGCAAAGAACCAAGTTAAACTTGTTGATTTGCAAAAAGGACCTTAGCTCACGTTTGAGTAGCATTATGTAGGTATATGGTGGAAAATGTAGTTGATTTATATTTTTTCAAAGTTTAAAAAGATTTATTTTTTAATATATATTATTTTATTAATTTTAAATTGATAGTGAATATTTTATGTCAAATTAAATTTGAATTTGATTAATATTATAATAGGATGATAGAGTAGGATTAGGAGAAATTAAAAATAAAAATAAGGAATATTTTATGTGAAAGCTAGGTAGAAGTTGATGGCTTTTTAGTGTTGAAAGCAAAAAAGGGCTTGGAAATGAAAAGGTTTTGTTAGGATTTGTTTTTGAAAAATGTGATGTTTGTTTGGTTTTGCTTTAAAGGTCATTGAAGAATATTTTGAGAGAAAACAATAAATTAGGAATTGTAGAGAAAATTGAATTTTATATTGATTATTATGTACATATATATAATTGCAGTGGTTGATATAGTTCCTCCAAGAAGTATTTTGGAAGAAAAAATTAGTTTAATATTGACTTGGGAGAATATGTCAACTTATTTGTTTATGCTTTGAAAACTAGAGTTTTATTTTTTGGAGAATGCAAACAAACGTAGTCTAATTACTTTCACTCAAAAATAAATAAATAAAAAATGATATGTACTTATGTTTGGTTTTATCCATGAAATAGGATTTTGATTATATATATACACACACAATATAAAACAAAAGTATTATATGCTGAATTTAAAAATATTGTAGTGCAAAGAGAACTTTTTGGTCGTAAATAGAATAAAAAAGGTAACTATAGCAGCTTAAGCCGAAGGTGTGTGCCTTTAGTCGAAGCGCCATCACTCTAAGTCATGTATCTCATTTCGCTAAGGGAAATTCAAATACACTAAAAGAAAGGAGTTCTTCATAAGCACTGGTTATTAGTGTTTCACATATGTATAGTCTATTACATTAAAAAAGGAATGCTCTCAAAGCATACTATGATATAAGAAAGCCTCAGAAGTTTCCAACGCTGTCTATTTACATCAGGCATTAGGCAAAATTATATATAATATGTATTGTCGAGACTACATCCATACAACTCCTATGAGTCCTCTTATCTATAAAAAAACAAAATGAAATAATACAAAACTATAAGTTCAAATGACTTAGTGAGCTAATAATGACGATGTGATTCTAGCACACAAGAACAATAACAATCAAACAATGAAGCTATAAGTGATAATCAAAATGTTCACAAGGAGACAAGATACATTTCTAGCACTGGGGAAATACCTCTAGTTGGAAAATTAATGAATTATAATTTAGTAAATATTTTCACTATTAAGCTATTAGTGGTTTTCCTACCTTGTCATTCCACTTTCAAAAATATGAAAATCCTTATTCCTCCAAGTTTCGAGTGATATGAACTTGGAACGTAAACACTCACTATGCATGGCTAGTAGCATGCCTAATCCTACTCATAGACTACTATCTCCAACTCGTTATGAGTAAGGATTATATGTACAACATGTATAAATATTAGTTGAAAAAATAGTCACCGTTGGTTCGCTCCACTGGGTCATCTTTTGAAGCTAATCCTAGGGCCCACCCCTAAAGATATTAATCACTGAGTAATATAACACGTCCAACGGCATTTTAATTGACATGTCAATTCACTATGATAGGCAAGTAATCACTAAATCAGCGTGTTAGGCTTACTTCAAGATAGACATGGCAATGATAGAATATATTTTGAAATCCACTTTTTGGTTTTCACGCACAATCACCAATTTTTAAATAAAATAACATAAATTAGAATCAAATAGGAGCTGTAATTGGTGTAAGGGGCGATGTGTTGTGAACTTTCACAATTATTAAAACTTGTGTAGACATAATTTTTGGTTCCGGGACTGAACAACTCTAAATGGGAAAAATTCAAATAAGATTAGCTTAAGAACCACAAGCAAAGGAGAATAGAAGTTGAAATAAATTGTCAAGAGTAATACAAGAATCAAAGATCAATTTGGCATATCCAAATCGACAATCTTTAACACAGAAAAGGTCAAACAATAATGACATATTTACTTATATATATAGGGCAAGATTGAAAATTTGGATAATAACGAATTAGGAGTTTCAAGCAAGAAGAATAGTTAAGACAAACTGTCAGAGTCAACACATGAACTAAAGAGTAGCACAAAGTGAACACTTAACAATTATTGAATCTCAACATAATCAAGATCAAGTGACAAGCAACGAGGATACATTAACGAGTATGTATGTTTTTTTCCTAGCAAAGGAAATTAATATAAACTCACCTGATAACTCTCATGAGATAATAACCTCCTATGCACTAGTAATGCTTGTCTCCTACTTACCTAATTTCATTAGACGCAATATAAGAAAATGATTCTAATAGCATTACATTTCTTACATTAGTTTATATAGAATTTTAGTATTTTAGGAATATTCCTGTGTTTTATATTTATAAGCAGTTGACCAAATAAGGACACAATGACCCTCTTAGTGGCTATGAGTAACGTTACTATAGGTCTTGACAATAGTATAGTTAATTCATTCAACTTTACCAATTAAAATTTTAAATTAATTATTATTGTAAGTTTATAATTTTAGCCTTTCTGAGGATGCCAATTTAGTTCAACTATTTTAACTAAGTTCGTACCAAATAAAGTCAACATTAGGTTTTATAATTAAAATCTTATAATTGAAGTCTTATCAATAGGATTATTGTATCTAAATTAAAGTCCAATACAATCCCAATTAACTTAGGTTTAAATTTAAATTAATTTAAGGTAAATCAATTAATTAAATCAAAATCTACCCAATTGGACTAGGTCTAAATCCAATTCAATGTTTGATTCTAGTCTCAATGAGTTCGAAATGAAATTTGGAGCTTTCTCTATTAGGGTTGCAGAAGCGTTACCGTTTGCCACCATTGTTCGTTGTCGAAGCTCAAACTAACCTACCCAAAAGATGTGCTTTGATGAGCCCTACCAAACCCCTTTGTCAATTTCCCCTTCCCTACACTCCCCGTTGGTGAATTACACCAAGAATAGTCCTCACGCCTTCTCACCATCGATTCTCCCTTCTCCAGCCACCAAACTCTAAATTGAACCGACCACTACACTTCTCACACCAAGCCCAACACAACCCATCTACTAATTCCTAGTTTTAGCCAACAAAATTGAACAACCCATCACCACAGTCCATCTTTACTGCCAACCACTTATTTATCCTATTTTCTTTAGTTTTTTTTAAAAATTTTGGTATGGGAGTGATCATCGCAAGGTAAGGAAGGTGTTTCTCATATTAGAATTCGATTTTGAGGTGAAATGATAGCAAACTGAGCTTGGGATGGTTTGGGTTATGTTTTGAGATTTTGATAAAGTTTGGTCCTTCATGTATAAATATAAACCAACTTTTTCCTAATTGCATTCATATCCCAAACTTTTCACCGCCTTCATAGGAGCCCTTTAGCTATTAACCACCTTATGTTTTGACCCTTGAGTTTTAATTAAGCCCTTCAGTTTCTGTTTGTTACACATTGGCCTTCCTAAATTTTGAAATCTTGGCAATCAGGCTCAGTTTAGTTAATTTTTCAATCCTCCTAATTTCTTAATTCCTCTAGAGCCCCCATTCATTTTAAATTTTCTTTAATTAAGGCCTAACCCATTTTTTATGATTTTGTCTTTCCTAAATATTTTAGTTAGCCTAATTCCTTTAAATCTTAATTATAAATTTATAACTTAATTTTTTTTTTCATATTTAAATTTTATGGTTCGGGGTTTTACAATAACTATATACTTATTTTATTTTTTGAGGGAACATTACAAATGAATTAATCAAATCTAATTATTAAATCAAGAAGATTATTCTTACAAATAAGTCAATAAAATCCAATTATCAAATCAAGTAATTGAAGTTCAAACTGCACAACTAGGTGCACATAAGGTGTACAAAAGAACCCATTTGGGTTCAAGCTCGTGACATCTCACATAATTAGAGAGACTAATGCCATTGAACTATACTTATTTTATTCATCAAGTAGATTTTGAATATGTAAGTATATATATATATGTATATCACATAATACGATCTAATATAGAACAAAAATATTCAAGCTATGATACATGCACGTGACCCTTACTTAAACTATTCGAATTTAAACCTTGAACATAAATATAAATGTTATTTGGCCGAATGGCCATTGGGATGTATAATTATTAAGTAACTTTGATTCAAAACATTAATACCTAATTTACTCTTTTAGACGAAATGTTGATGTGAGGGTGGCAAATGGCCAAGTTTCTTTATTGGGTTTTAACATTTCAGGTTAAAAAAATTGAGTTTTATTGGATTTAGCCAATTTGGGATGGAATTCAGGCTGAATCTACTCCCATTTGAATACATTGAGCATTTGATATTTATTGAAAAAGAAATTACACAGAGGGAGGAAGGGTCAGAATGAGAATATTTATTTCTCTGGAAATGCAAAAAATATTAAAATTATAGTATACTCCATAGATTAATAAGTGAAATAGATAACTTCTTTTGTATTCACAATTTAACCATATTATTACGTGGTACAAAGTCCGTAAATTTGTTAATAGATGAGATTCAAAGTGCTAACATTTTTTAAAATATTTAGGATTTGTACCAGCAATTTTGTCAAATCAGCCACCATTACAACAATAAAATAGAAGGGATACATAAAACATAACAAAAGCAAATAAAACAAATCTATTTTACATTATTTTTTATAGACCGATAATTTCTCTCATATATTTATCACCTGTCATGAAAATTATATCACCTTTTGCTTTTATTTAATTAATATACTGACATTACTATGGTGATTCATCTTTTCTTTCAATTGTCAACCAAATAATAACAAGAAGAAAAAGAAGAAAAAGAAGAAGAAGAAGAAGAAAGAAGAAATAATCAGGTTGCCTTCTATGACTTTCTTTGCAGTGGTGAAATAATAATAATCATTCATATTTTTTACCTATAAATCCCAAAAATTTGATCCCAAAACTCAGGACTACAATTAGCTACCTAGAATCCAAGTATCCAATAAGCGACTTGTGGCCTAATAATGACATTAGTCTCTTCTATTATGTGGGAGGTAAGGAGTTTGAATCCGAATGGACTTTTTATGTGCACAAAGATATACAGTTTGTACTTCAATTTAATTGATTAGATTTCAATCATAAAATAATATTGTCTTGTTGAAAGGAAAAATTAGTTATTATAAGTTTTTTTTTTTTGTAAAAATCCAAATATCCTATTATTATCCAAGTAGGGATTAGGATGAAAATTTTCTATCCTAATCAATCGGATACCCAACCCGATTATCTCAATCCAATGCCCACCCCATATTGATGGGATTAGTGAATTGCATGGGAAATGAGTAGGATAATAAATTTATGTGAATGTAAATTCCCTCCTAAATGGAATCAAACTCGACCTGCTATTCTGAGTCAATAGCAACCAGCAGCCAACAACCTCGAGGGGATATGGTGAGAAATTGGCATGCTATTGATGAATAATGTGAATTAAAAAAAAAAATTAAAAAAAAATACGATTGCATTATTATCCAGAGTTAGTAAATTTGTTTACTTAGTTTCGAAACCCATGGGTATGTAAATTTATATGTGTTATAATAGAAATTATGGAGGTATATCTATATATATATATCTATTAATTTATAGAGATATTTTATTTGACCAAGTGTGTTACTTATATCTAAAAAAATATTTTATGTTGATACACTAAACACTATTTATGTGTGGGGCTATAGATTTGCTTTGTGACACACGAGAAATGAATGGCATAGAGATGCTATCAATATATTATATTAGGGCTAATTTTTAATTTTGAGTTGTCATCCATCAAACCCAAACCCAAACCCAACTCCCCCTCCCTCTGTGCGATAGGAATGGGATCATTCAAATATATCCTTTCAAAAGTCGGCCCAATATCAAGCTTACCAGCTATGGCCCTGGCCTTGGCCCATCCATTCTTCCTATGAGCAATGAGTTGAAGTTTCATTTTTTTTTTCAATTAATCCATCCATCCATGTAACGTTATTTCTTTTCTATTTAATTTCTATAATTAATTAGTTTGAAATATCTAAAAATTGTTTTTCTTTTCTATATCTATACTGCCTATAAAAATATGAATGAGCATAGTGGTTTCTTCCCTTTTATATGAAACAAAAACATTCTAATGAAATTATCACATTTAATACATATGGTTAATTGGTAATTTCAATCAAATTAAATTTATTTTTAATTAAACTCATAGACAATAATAACTATAATTAATTAAATAATGTCTTTCAATTTACATCAAATGTATATGCATTGTATTTAAACTCATAGAAAATGTAATAACATATATTGAAATTATCGTGTTTAATACACAAAGTTTAATAGTAATTAAACCAAATTAAGTTTATTTTTTAATTAGACTCATAAAAAATAATAGCTAAAATTAATTAAATCAAGTCTTGTCACTTAATATATATAAAATGTATAAACATTGTATTTATTAATTAATTTATTTCAAATTAAGTGTATTTTTAATTAGACATATAGAAAATAACAATTTTATTAAAATTAATCAAATTAAAAAATTTCAACTTAGCTAATATAATTGCGTATATTGAAATTTATCCTTCTATCAATATATTTAATTGAATTTATAAAAAATAACAATTAAATTATATCCACATCTAATGAGACTATAACTATCACATCAACATATGATTGTATGGTAAACTATGACTAAATTAAATTTATTCTAATTAGATTCATAGAAAATAATAACTATACTAAAATTAATTAAGAAAAAATTAATTCATAAGAAAAAAATGATACTTCATAAATACATTTGTATATATATTCCTTATGATCTCTCCGTAAATTTTTTTTAAAAAACAATTATATGTGTTCAATTCAAATGTAATAGTAAATTTAACATGACAATGGACAAAAAATATATTAAGTCTTATGATCACATGTTTAATTGATGAGGAAAAATAATGATCTTTCATAAATGCATTCAAACAAATATGGGTTCTTCTTGAAAAATAAAAAGAGAAAAATATTTATTATATATAAAATAAATATCAAACTCATATGTAATATTATATTTAATATGATAATAAAAAAAATAAACTAAGTTTATTCAATTTTTTTACCTTTTTATTGATTTGTTTTATATATGTATTTTAAAGTATATTTTGGTTAATTTATGCATATATAATGATGTGCACATTTTGTTTTCCTGAAAACTAATGGCAAAAGATGCTTTCATGCTTTATAGCAAATCCAAATTTTTTTAAAAACCTTATTTAACTTATTTATTTAAGTTAAAAAAAATAGATCAAAATAAAAAAAAATATATAGTTGATAGCTCTATTAGAAGCTATGAAAAGGAACCAACTAAAATTTTATTTCTTTAAATAGTCTTTAAATTATTTTTCAATTAAAATAATAAGTGGCATTATTAACTTTCAATAATTATTTTTCAAAGGCAATAGAATAGAAATATATATAAAATTTATTTCTATCAAATAACCTTTTGAAGGATCAAACTAAAATTTTTATTTGGGGCATGATAGAGAATGAGGAAGACCTTGTCAAGACCAAGTAGGTAATCATATGATAAATATTGTTAAAAGTATGCATCAACGACGTAACATGTAACACCCCTATAATTTGCAAAATATTAAAATTTTACATAAATATTATTTCCTGAGGATTTATTTAATATTTGTGAAATTTCAAAAGTTTTGTAGGTTAAAATGTAATTTTTAAAGATGTAATTGCACTATTTCTTTAATTTTGTGGGGTTAATGTCTAATTTTATCAAATTGAGGGACCTAATGTGAGGTCCCATGAAATTGACGACTAAATTGAAATTCACCAAAATATTTTGAACTCAATTGTTCAGCTTAAATTTTTCAAATACCAAATTGCAAAATGGGAAAAATTGATTTAAACAAAAGACAGCATCAACATTCTTCTTTCCATTTTTACCTTTCTTTCTTCATCCTTTTCCTTCTCTATTTCTCTTCACCACTATGACCACCACCACCACACACACTCCACCAGCAACACCCTTTTTTTTCCACCCAACACCCCAGACGTGGTCACCTTACCTTCAACTCTTTGAAAACACCACCGGGCATAGTTGACAGTCACTAGAGACGCGCGGCGGAGGAGACCAAAAAGAGAAACTCACAATGGGCAACTACGTTTTGACATTTTCGGCATCCATCGACAAATTTGAAGGGTACTATGAGTAGCACTTGACAAGGAGAATTATGTGGGAGCTTTGCATGGCAGTGAAATGCGGTGGCAAGGGCGGAAACCAACAGGGGAGCTAACGTGGTTTTGACACCTTAAGGCGGCGGTTGACCTATTTTTTGATGAAGAAACAAAAAACCAAAGGTACCGTTAGAAAGCTCTTAGTGAGAGGCATCGAACGGTGGTGGTGTTGAACTTTCTAGCAGCGATTTAACGAGCCTAGTGATGCCCCAGAATAAAAACAGAACAACTTTGATTGATTTAACGAGCCTAGTGAATTCAAATGGTATTATTTCATGTAAACTATATGTTATATAGTATATTAAGTGTAGAAAACTCTAATTTTATGTAACCATGATTTAATCGACTAAATTTTATATTTTTATTGGTAACTGGATTGCTATGATCAATGTCAAGTATCAATAGGATAATTACTTAGAATTGGGCTATTATGGGTATGATTCTAAGTATTGATGATTGTTAGGGTTGAACATGGATTTTGATATAAGGCTATTCCTTTGAATGGGTAATGGAGGATTTGACCCTGTGGACTAGTAAAATTTAATTGTGTCACTGACGTGATTAAGATGAAGATCTACCAACCTGGTAATTCCTTGAGTAAAGTAATATTATTGTGTTTGAACCTTGTGTGGTTTAGTTGATCTGATGCCTGTCATTGCTATTGATACTACTATCGATTGACTACGAAACCCTGTGAGGTTCTATTATTTGATTCCTGATCTGATTATCGTTTAATGTTGCATTCTGAACTTTGTGAGGTTCTATTGTTGGACATTTAATTTGATTACCGTTTGTTGTTGCTTTCTGAACCTTGTGAAGTTCCATTGTCTTGACTATCGTTATCATTTATTGTTACTATTGAACCCTGTGAGGTTCCATTACTTGATATCTGATCTGATTATTGTTTATTGTTGTTGTCTGAACCCTATGAGGTTCTATTGCTTGGTATTCAATTTGATTATCGTTTATTGTTGCTATCTAAACCCTGTGAGGTTCTCTTAACTTGATTATCGTTCATTGAACATCGCTAATCATTGAACTTATGAATTGTACTATTGTCAAATTGTGTATTGAAATCATTTTGAATCCATAGTTCATTCTATTCTGGTACCATGAACAATTCTGTGTCTCATACGTTACTGTATCAGCCAAACCATATCGTATATTATTGTTAGCCATGTCGGCTTCCTTGATTGATTTGATTGTCACCATTACGTACTGACTTAATTGAAACTATTCTGTGAAACTTATTGTTCTGCCATGTTGGCATATTGACTAATTGATTGATTGAACTGAAAAATATGTGTACAGGAGAACTGTTGGCCAAGTGCTTTGCCAAGCTGTTATACTTGAGCTACTATTAACACTGAGCTGCTATGCTTGATCTACTGTTATTGCTGAGCTGTCATGCTCGAGCTATTGAACTGATTGTTATTGTACTAAACTGAACTATTATTGTACTATTATGGAGGCATAAGGATGTTCTAATATGCATGTTATATTCAATTTATTAGCTTGCATATGTGGTTGGGTTTGCCATCCTTGTACCTATATTATGTTCTTGCAGCAATAAGGCTAGAGTGGTATTTAACTTAGATTGGACTGATGTTCTAGGCTAACGAGCCACGTTATGCCTCTTGACTATGATTGGTTGAGATGTCCCTAAACCTCCCAAGCAAAATCAGTTGAGATGAACAAGCCGTTGAGCCAACGGTCTAAACTTCCAACCTAGCATTTGTTAGTAACTCGATTTCTTTTATTATTTCTTTTGGCATTCATTTGTTGTTCTCAAGCTACACTATTTTTGATTGATATTTGTTAAACATTGATGTATAATTGGTCATGTATTGCTTCACATTATCCTCTTCGAGTCCTTATGACTCACCCTCGTGTATTACTTGTCTCTATTCAGACTGGTATGAGACACGAGGAGATGAGGATTGATAGCCTAGTAAAGATGAATTGTTTTGGAGCTTGTTTATGCATATGTATATATGACTGCATTTTGGATTGTTTTGTTTAGAGATATTGTGATGTGTCATGATTACTGATATACTTGTGGTTTATATGTATGAATTATGGTACTAGAAACGACATTTTGGTTTGAATGTTGTTGAACTCTTTATTATGGTATTTAGCACTTTGATATAGCTTCCACATTTTAGGTTAAAACATGCTGTAAGATTGTGATCCTGTTGTTATTATTGTTGAAAATTTGTGAAAAATTTTATGAGCCTATTGCTTGTAATGATGCATGCTTAAGGAATAAACATCTTAGTGCCGCAACTTAGGTGTTATTCCGAGAGGGGGTGCTATATAACAAGTATAATTTACTCGTTATCTAATTGACTTGAGCTAGGTCATATTTAATTAAGATTTAAGTTTTCCAAAAAAGGATATATTATTGGATTAATAGGTATGTAATTCAAACTATTAAGCTTAAAATATATTTATTCGATTTTAATAATAATATTAATATGACATAGTGAAATATTTTCTATCAATATATGAGATAGAACATCAAGAAATGCACGTCACTAGATAGAATATCTCATTAGCCCATATATCTCCACCATACCTACAAGATATATACCCTTAAGTGTGAGATATATATCCTATTAAATACATAGTATCTAACAGTAAAAAATCCTCATTTTTGATATTGCTATACATTAAATAATTAATAAAATATAAATATTTATTTCAAACAATGAATTTTATTTAACAATTTAGGTGTATATTATATTAATAGCCAACTTAATTCATAATCTAACTCTTACATATTTATGAAATAGCAAACTTTTAAAGAAATAATTTTCACACTTTTTTAACAAAAAAGAAAGTTATAAAACAATATAATATTTTTATTTTACACAATGATATTTAAAGGTGTAAAATTGACTAAAATTTAAGTTTCACTATTTTTGGCTTAACTAAGAAGGCACGAAAATGAGAACAGAATTATTATTTAAAAAAAAAACTCAAACACATGCAAAAGTTTTTTTTTTCAATCTAATTTTAGATTAAAAAAAGTGGTCCATTAAAATTCTAAGATTAATTAAGTAACATAAGTTTTATTTATTTATCTAAATTTAGAGAAAACTAATTTATAAATTGCTCTGAATCATTTTGAATCATATTTTTAGTTTTATTTAAATAAAAATTGAAAGTTATTGTTTAAAAGATAAAAAAGAACTTTTCAATTAACAAAAAATAAAAATAAAAACCAAATAAAAAATACATAATAACAACTAGCACAGACTTAATTCATGAGAATGAAAATAAATTAAAAAACAAAATCTTCTTCAAATATCACCTAAAAATGAAAAAAATTAATAGTTGGTTACTATTAGTCATTATATCGCAAAAGATACAGATAATCATATTTTTTTAAATGTTCAAGTTTTTAAGATATATTTTATTTTAGTCATTATTCAATTCAAAGGGTTATATTGTTCCATTTTTTAGTAAAAGGTTTTTATTGTAATGAATCGAAAAACTTTTTGTCTTGAATCAACTCCACATTTAGTTGATCTAATATTAGATATTCTGATATATTTTTAAACCATTATTGTGTATGGCTATTTAGAAAAATTTCAGCTATATTTTTAGATAAATTGACACAATTTTCTAATAATATTATTGTAGCATATTTATTTTGACAATGAAGAGGAAACATGCTGAACTGAGTACTATAAAGAGACAGGTATAAATAGATAAACTTAAAGAGTCTAAGAAAATGACAAAGTCAATTAAATCATCAAAGTAGAAAAAATATAAATGTTAATAAGTTGGCACCTCTCTTTCACCATAGCTTTGAATGAAAAAGAGTTGATTCATAAATAATTCAATTGACAATATTCACCAATTTATAGCTTCTAAGAGCAAAGATGATTTCTTATCAACCGAAACGTTAATAATTTTTCAATAAATATGTACTCTATAGTTTTTCAATAAATATCATATATGTGGGTACATATTGTCGTATGCTAAAATTTTAAATTTTAACCTCATTTTTTAATTAGGTTTGAGAATTTATAATTCTACATGCTTGAAGGCTCTTGAATTAAATACGATATGTAATTACATCCATTGCGATGCTATAAGACTTAAAAGAGCCTTGCACATTTTGTTATGGCAATTAAAAAAAAAAAAAAGACTTGCTTCAATTTAAATGTCAAATAAATTGCATAAATTATTCATTTCTCTATTAGATGATGTTATGATCTTTCAAAAAATAGTCTTGAACTTCATACTCTTTTTTACTCCATTTAACGTGAAATTAGATAAAGAACATGCATCTACAAGGGTGGAATTATACTTTTAGAACACAACATGGTATATCATGATCTTTCGGTTGATTCCCAATAAAATTAGGCATTGTAAGTTAAAGTTGTATTTTACCAAAATAGAAAATGAGTTTGATAATAGAAAATACTTAATGAATTAGATATATCTGAAGCAAATATGTGAAAAATTATGAAATTTATGAAGACAAATTCATATGCAAAAATCTTTATAAGGTGAAATGATAACTTTTCAATAAACGATGTTCAACTCCATATCTTAAAAAACATGAAATTAGAATAATTTAATTTATAATTCTCCAAATATTTATCAAGTTGCTACAACTTTGGTTGAAGGAGATAATTATAATATATTAGTGAAACAAGATATTATTGTCCATGTACGCGAGGTTATAAACATAGAATAATACACTATTATGAATATTATGACTTACTGTAATATCCATTTCTTTTTCCAAAAGATGATATAGGATGACACCTAAACATTCAGAAAAAAGGTATCAAAACATCTAATGATGCAATTCAAAAGAATGGATTTATCCAGATGACTTTGACAAGTAGTGCAACCACTGTTGGAGGACAATAAATGGGATTATATCTTATAGTTTATTTAACCTATGTAAAAAATAATTCGTAAAAAATTTATACATTAAAAATTTGAAGTTTTAAATTAATGTGAATGTATATTTATCTATTTGTTATTATCAAAATTTGAAACATTTTTCATATGGAATTTTTCATACTTCACAAATTATAATTTAGTTATCCAGAGATTAAGCTTCTACTGCTGATCCTGCATTAATTCCACTAGGGAAAACATTCGATTGTTAGTTTTTCAACTTAATGACATAAAACTAAAACCTACTAAATTGATTACCATCACAATAACCTATCAAATTCTAGATCTGAATTATAATAATGAACAATGGATATCACCCTAAAAGGAAAGACAAGGGGTAGTCAAATGGGAAAAATAGTTGTTCTTCAACATTTTTCATTGGTGGTTCAGACAATGTAAATATTGGTAAAATCTATGTTTGGGACAAACAATTATTACATTGGAATGGAACAATAAATGTAACAGATCGCATGCACCATACAAATTACATAGAAAAAGAAATATACCTTAGATTGTTCTTAAACTGTATTACATGCCATCATATTTTAGAATTTCAAATGATAAATTTATTTTTATTTTTTATTTATCTATGTAACAAGTATTTGGATTAGATATTAATAAAAAATAATTTACAAAATAAATAGATATATATTATAAAAGAAAAATTTAATAATCCACATACATCGCACACGTGCACCTTTCTAATTTCCTAAAATGGGTATGCATTGTTCAAAATCTTGCGAGCACAAGCGCTTGATGTTACATCCCCTATATCCGCACACTATTTATATATATATATATATATATATATATATATGTCATTTTACAAAATTGAAAATACCCCTTGGGATACATGTTAGGAAACTTTATACAAACAATAATCTCCCAAATTCAGAAAATTCACCATTTTTGCACTATACACATTAGCCAAAACACAAACCCATATTGAAGAGACTTGAAAGCTCTCCTCCACCTCAACTCATCACCCTCATAAAACACTACTCGGATTGGATGCACCAAAACGCACACAATTACATAGAGGAACCTCTGCGTATCCTTATTCAGAATAAAGAGTTTTCAAATTAAAAAATACATTAGGCTAGCTTTTAGATTCCTTGTTCAGAATAACACAACACTAAGTTGAAGAAATATTATACTACAACAACTATGTTGATTAGGATTAGGAGTGTCTTAAAATATTATACTTCATCTCACTTTCCCATGAGGAGACCGGGTAGTCATCTGGTCCACACCATGCCTATTCACAGCAGATGATGGGGCTTTACAAATGCTGCAAACATGAGTAGAATCAAAAGGCAGACAACAATTGCTTTAGATACGATCATATTATAAGTACGGAGGTTCAATGTACAGTCAAAATAGGGAATTAAGTACTATCCATGCACTCATCCCCCGATGTTTGAACTCAACATAACTAGTTTTCTCTTAATTCAACATTTCACACGAAAACCTTTTGTAGAAGGACCATCCTATGCGTTTCCAATTATCTTTAAAGTCAACATGACTATTTTTCCCTTGATTTTGATAATTCACAAATCAAATCTGGCCCTCAGATCTGTCTATTGAGTAATTTTCAGGCCCTGCCCTAGTAACATAACATTGATT
The DNA here is from genome assembly GCA_014898725.1 of Jacaranda copaia. Lineage (NCBI taxonomy): Eukaryota > Viridiplantae > Streptophyta > Magnoliopsida > Lamiales > Bignoniaceae > Jacaranda > Jacaranda copaia. The sequence goes on from JACGDI010005359.1 coordinate 1,471,099, forward strand.
CTATTAGTACGCTACACAGAATTATCAAAATAAATACCTGAAGCACAGAGATTTTGGCCTTGAAGGGATAGATGCTCCTTGCACCCGACTTTTTTTAAACTTTTTGAAATCAGCAAGGAAAATTTACTCATCCAGCGTTGAACAAAAACACTAGCAAAAAGGAATCCTTCTTGAAGGAGGATATGCATGTAAAAAAGTGTTTGAGCATATCTATTTTGTGTGGTGGGGGATAGGGAGGGGGGTGTTCACTTTCAAAGATTAAGAGATGATAAAAGCAATAACTAAGCCAACCAAATGAGATGCATGTGTAATGTGTTGAGAACTAAAACACCTGAAAAGTAACAACATCATGATAAAGTTTATACCCAAATGGGTAGCAGAAAAGGAAAGTGATGCTGCAAAGAGCGTATTGGTCCGGAATTTCGGTGGATTTGAATGGTATTGGGCTTGAGATCTGCAACCAAGAACAAACGTAAATTAGCCGAGGTGCCCCGACTAAGACACTCCGACATTCAAGTCAGATTTTTGGTAAGACGGAGAGTATAGAGAAAGTGTATAGTGAATAGTATAATTGCATTACCTTGAGCGTGGTGGTGCTGGTAGGATTTATAATCTGATGATGGTGTGATTTTACCCAAGTACCCTTATCAGGTGTACTTGGATTTTCCACATAACCGGGGTTTGGTAGTCATTTTTTGGCCTAGATCTCGGGGCTGTGCCATGTGGCGCAATCTCCTATTTTTCTAGATAGTCACATCAGTAGGAGCGTGTCTCTGCCAGAGTGTTGGCAGGGTTGTCAGGGTTGGTGGAAGCGGTTACATCCGTTGGCAGCAGTCACATCTGCTGCCACGTGTAATCATTGCTTAAAGGTTCAACTTGTCCCATTTGCAACCGGGAGTCGATTCATGTCGACCAAGCTTAGCTGATGAGTTTGGAAGAGGCCCCCAGGTCGATACGGGTCGACCACAGGGCTTAGCATACAGGGTCGATACTAGTCGATGAGGCTAACTTCGCCTCTAGGCTATCATCATAAGGCTTTGGAAGAGGCCCTCAGGTCGATACAGGTCGACCACGGGGCTTAGCATACGTGGTCGATACTAGTTGACCAGGCTGACTTGCCTCTGGGCTTAGTGGGCTGTCTCATTTGTAGAAGGGCCTATTGGGCCTGTTGGGCTATTTCATATCATGAGTCCCCTCAACTCCCGGTCCTGATCGAGCTTGTCAACGAGAAGAAACAGGGAGTTTTCATTCAATTGTGCCAGGTAATAAACTCGACCCGAATTTTTGAATTATCGACCAGGGTTCTGCGGCGGTTACTTTTCATTTAATGCGGCTGTCACTGCGCGGGATACGAAATGGCAGGAATGGGATACGAAGCGAGTAGGAACAGAATACGAAGCAGGTGGGAACAAGAATTAAAGTGTACTAAACAAGTTGTCATTATGGCAGCTGTACGGATTTCCGTGCATATTCGCCTATAAATAGGAGAGGAAACCCTTTCATTCTTACTTTCGTGATTCTGAGTATCAGATAGTTTTCAGCCATTGTTGAAGAATTTGCAGCCTACTTCCTGCTTCCAGATTAACACCGTAAGTACTTGTGAACTCTGCATTATTTTTTGTCATTATTTTGTGGAAGCATGTCTGGTAATATAAACTCTGGTAGCGATAGTTCTGAGAGGATGACACGTAGGAGTGAGGGTGGCAAGACTGAGAGTACTGCCCCCTCTAGTTCTTCCCGGAGTGAAACCAGTAGTTCCGATAGGGACACCACCCGTGAAGAGTAGGGTAGTAGCCGAGGGAGAAGCCGGGCCTTCAGATGTGCCAGTAAGTTGGGGTTGACTTTTTACCTCAGATCATTACATAGAAATCCGTTCCAAAATAAGTAATGTGGATTTGGTGAGGATTAGGGGGACTTACCACATTCCCGATGAGTTTGAAATGATTGCCCCAGGGCCCGGGGGTAGGATGCATCGACCTCTTAGGGGGTATATAACTGTGTTCGAGGAGGGGCTGAAGTGTGGTTTGAGGTTTCCCCTAGCACAGCCAATAAACGACCTTCTCGTAGGTTTAGGGGTCTGTATCACCCAACTCCAACCCAATTGCTTCGCCACCTTGTATAGTTTTGCCGTGCTGATGTCTGTATTCGACCAGCAGGCTAATTTTGCCAATTTTTCCAATCTTTTTCATCTCCCAATGTCCTAGAAGTCGGGTAATAGGAAAGAGTCTGATTTTTACTATTTGACCGCTCGACCCCGTAAGAAAATTTTGATAACCCTGTCCTCTTCATATGGTC
>JACGDI010005360.1:3449-14781 GCA_014898725.1 Jacaranda copaia
CACAAGTATAAGCACCATACAATTTTTAAATAAAAAACTTCCTGAGATTGATAGCGTTCCACAGATGGGGGAGTTCGTCTCCTTGCATGTTGGCCAGCTTGTAGGCATTATGTTTTGCTACTTTGATAATGAAATATGGCCCTTCGTATTTTGGTTCGAGCTTGCCCACATTCTTGGAGACCTCTACCTTCTTGAGGACAAGATCTCTAATATTGAAACGACGCTTTCTAATCTTTTTATTATAGGTCTTGATCATTCTCAATCTGTAGCACTGCATATTATTGTAGGCCTTCTATCGATGCTCGTCAATAGTTTTGAGATCAACTTTCTCTCTGACATGTTTCTGAGTAGGTGGTAGTGGATGACACGAGTAGTATGTTGGATCAATTCTAAAGGTACAACTATTTCTGACCCATATACAAGGCTGTAAAAGGTATGACTAGTGGTTGTTTGGGGAGTTATCTTGTAAGCCTACAACACGCTAGGCAGGTCATTTGCCCAGTTTACCCTGGTATCTTAAGTTTTGGCCTTTAATTGGTCGAGGACAGTCCGATTGGTTACCTCAATTTACCCATTCGACTGAGGATTACCCACCAATGTGAAATGTTGTGAGATCCCCAAAGCCTCACACCAACCTCATGTACTCTTACTTTGAAACTGAGTACTGTTATCTGAAATAAGTACCTTGAATAGCCCAAAATGGCAAATGATATTCTTCCATATAAAGCTTTTTAAGGCCACGTTGGTTATCTTAGGGACAGCTTCAGCTTCAACCTACTTGGTGAAATTTTGAACCGCTAAGATTATAAACTTTTGCTGCCCTATTGATCTCGATAGAGAACCCACTATATCAATTCCCCACTGATTGAACAGTCAGGAAATCTGAACATTAACCATCGGTATAGCTGGCTAGTGTGGCAGGTTAGAATGGACTTGGCATGATGCATACTTGCGAAATCCATTGAATCTTTCAACAATGTTGGCTAGAAGTATCCATACCTAATTATTTTATGGGCAAGAGACCTCCCTTCGAAATAGTTGTCACACATGCCCGCATGAACATCCTGCAATACTTCTAATGCCTGTTCCTGATCCAAGTATCTTATGGGGGGTCCAGCGAAAGATCTTTTGTATAATTGACCATGCTTATTGAGGGAAAATTTGGAGGCCTAACCTCAGAGACGCTTAGCCTCATTCTTGTCGTCGGGGATAATACCTTAGCTGAGATATAACTTGGGGCTTGAGATCTACAACCACAACACACATTAAACAAATCGAGGTACCCCTAGCTAAAGCATTCCGACGTCCAAGTTAGTTTTGGTCGAGATGGTGAGATCAAACAGAATATAGAGAATGTAAAGCTTGTAGTGTATGGGGCATTACCTTGAGCGTGGATGAGTCTAAAGTATTTATAGCTTTCTGTAGATGTGATTTGACTCAAGTACCTTTATCAGGTATACTGGCCTTTGTCTTTGTCAGGGGGTTGGGGGTCATTCCATATCCAGATCTCGGTACTATACCAGGTAGCTAAATCTCCTATTTTTCTGGATAAACAATGCTAGTGGAGGTGCGTATTTGCCAAAGTTATTGGTAGGGTTGTCAGAGTTATCAAAGTTGATGGCAGCGGTTGTATTAGCCGTCACGTGTCATTAATGCAAGGGCATGTAGCCTATCTGACTATTAAACACAGTAGGGATTCGAGTCAATGCCAGAGTGGGTCTTAAGGTCAATACATGTCAACCAGGCTCAAACATTCAAACTTTTGGAGTGGTCTTGAGGTCAATACGGGTCGATCGCAGGCCTTACCAAGTGAGGTCAATATTAATTGACCAAACAGATATATAATTGGGCCTCCTGGGTTATCTCATTTGATGTTGGGCCTATTGGGCCTACTGGGTTATCCCATATTAGTCTTGTTACTCCTAAGTTGTCTGCTGATCATGCTTACATATTGGCAGCTACAAACTATTTTTCCAAATGGGCAGAGGCGATCCCCCTCGAAGAGGTAAAGAAAGAAATTATTGTGGATTTCATTCGATGTAATTTGATTTTTGGGTATGGAGTGTCGCATTACATCATTACTAATAATGGAAAGCCTTTCTATATTAAGTTGATGGATAAAATCTATGCACAATTTGGATTCAAGGAATATAATTCCTTGATGTACAATGCAGTTGCAAATGGTTTAGCAAAAGTGTTCAATAAAACTTTATACAATCTGCAAAAGAAAGTAGTGTCAAAATCTAAAAGGGATTGGCACGAAAGAGTTGGAGAAGCTCTTTAGGCATATCGAACAACTCATCAGACTACTACCTAGGTCACTCCACATTCATTAGTCTATGGGGTTGAAGCTATTCTTCCTCTTGAAAGTCAAATACCTTTATTTCGTATAGCAATTCAAGAAGGACTCACTGTTGAAGACAATATTCATCTTTAACTTAAGGAATTGAAAACATTTGATGAGAAAAGACTTGAGGCACAACAACAACTTGAATGTTATCAAGCACATATGACGAGGGCATTCAATAAGAAAGTTCATCCTTGATCTTTTTGAGTTGGAGATTTGGTATTGGCAGTAAGAAGGCCCATGTGATAAAAGAAGTCTACACCAATGGTGCTTACAAGTTAGTTGATAGAGATGGATTCTGCATAGGCCCTATAAATGGCAAGTTTTTGAAGCAATATTATCCATGAAGAAAAGTTGCTCCTTGACGCATGAGCCTAAACTACATGTTGCTCCTTGACGCACAAGCCTAAACTGCATGTCACTCTTGATCTGCATGAGAATAAACTGTGTACGATAACCATCAAGGGTAGTACATGTGGTTAAACTGCTAACTTTTCCCCACTAAATATATTTTATGTGGTTAAAATATTGAATACCCCACCTAGTCCAAGGTGGTTAAGCAATTGATACTCTTGGCCTGTATGAGTATAAACTGTGAACGGTACCCCCACTAAAAAAATGTCTACTTTGAACTACGTAATGACTTGATCCCCTTGTTGGGGTACGTAGGTAGCTTAGGAGTTATTTCCCAAGTTCAGTCACATTACTAAAAAAAAATAGGGTTTATTTGGATGGCTTTCTAAGTTCAATCATATCATTGGAGCAAATTTGGATGACTTACTTCCTGAAGTTCAATCACATCACTAAAATGCATTTGGATGGCTTGCTATGTTCAAACACATCACTGGAACAAGTTTTGAGGATATTCTAAGTTCAATCATATCATTGGAGCAAATTGGGATGCTTTACTTCTTTAGTTCAATCAAATCATTGGAGTAATTATGGATGATTTATCAAGTTCAAGCATGTCATTGGAAGAAGTTTTGATCGCTTTCAAGTTTAATTTATTAGGATAGCTAGTTTTACTCATGAGCTTAAATAAGTTTATTCCACTCAATTGTTGGAGGCATGTAATACAACTTTTTCTTTGAAGTTGGCATCAATTTAAAAAATAAAAATGAGAGAGAATGCACAAGGAGAATTCATGAAAGAATAATCTTGTATTGCATATGTAATAGTCAAGTGTTCTTTTATATCAATTGTGCAAAAAAAGAAAAAAAAAAAAAAGCTAAGTAACTAAGTGCTCATGCAAGTATATTAAAAGCTACTAGTTCCTTGCGAGATTCTTCGAGTAGTGCTTCCATCATCTTTAAAGCCTCAACCTCTTGATTAATCAAAAATGGAGTGTCTTCAAGCTTTGAAACTTTATCTCTCCTGGTGGCCATTTCTTTATGGATAATGGACAGGTTTTCTTTAGCCTTGTGGAGTGATAAGTTTGCGAATTCTTCTTACTGCTTAACTCAGCAAGCCGTGTTCTCAATTCCTCTTGCTGCTTGGTGATTTGAAGGAGCTCATTCTTGAAATCATTTACCTCTTCAACTCTCTCATTTTATATCGCCTTGGCCTCCAAACAATCCTATTGTGCAAAAAGCAGTGCTTTCTCATGGAATTCTTGTGTCTCTTTTTGAATTAAATTTGACTTAACCTTTATGTAGTTGGATGCACCCTCAAAGAAATATTTCAAGAGGTCTTCCAAAGGCGATGTATTTTTTACATATGATTTCATCTCTACAATTAAATCATCAATTGTGGGCTTTATCTCTGAGAGTTGCTCAAATGGAGTTTTCATGATTTGAGTAACATCTGCTCTGCTTCAGTCTTTATAATTCGAGGACAAAATTTAGAAATTTCAACAGTTGGAAGTGCTTAAGATGGAACTTCAAATATCTTTTGGGACTTATCTTTCCCTGCAAAAGCCTTATCATTTGTAATTTCAGGTAATGTTATCTTTGGCCGTTTATTGGAATCAATAATATTATGGAAGGTTTGCATGCCACCATCAAGAGGTTGAGAAATATTTATTTCAAGCAAGTTAAAAGGATTAGCCCAATTTATCGAACCAACACTACCTTCAAAAGTAATTAGGAGTAGCATCTCAAGATCTAAAAGCTACATCGTAAAACAAAAGAGAGAAGAAAAGAAGAAGAAATTAGTGCAAAGAATTAGCAAATATATATGTCAAAAAAAAGGAGGAAGAGGGGTACATGATATTAAAAATAAATAAATAAATAAATAGCTTTACATATTTTGCTAATTCACCCAAAGGTAAAGAAGAACTTAGGACATTTACAAAGAAATTTAAATTAATATTGATATTATCTAAATCTAAAATCTTTGGCTTTTTCTTGAGTATGCATTGGTTACTAGAGTTGTCATTTGAGCAAGAAAGTGTAAAAATTATTTCATTTCCTTCCATTGGAGCATCAATAGGGAATAAAATCTCGAGTAAGTCACGGCATCTTTTAGACGGCACTTGAGTATGTTTAGCAAGGTTGCAATCCTTAGGCTCCAAATACCTTCCTTGAACTTGCCCTAAAACAATAGAATTTTGAAGATATGAGGCCACTGGATTATTTTTGGGATCTTTGATTAAAGCTTGTTTAGGAGAACATGGATTCTTACCAGGATGCCCAGACTCAGATGCCTGCTATTCAATTCTAGCCCCAAATTGATTGAGTTGACCAGAATTTGATTTCACATCTTTCTGATTAACTTTGAGAACATTCTTAGTACCTCTTATTTGCGAAGCTTTCCAGTGTTTGTCCCACCAATTTGTATATGCCTTTGTGGCCAATGGAAAAGAAAAAGTATTGCTAGGAATGATAAGTTTGCAAGATGTGTTCAGCAAGGTATATGACTACCAAAGTTGAACAAGCTCATACAAATCACAAGTAAGAATCTCTTTCTTTAAGTTGCTCGGGACGTGTTGACAAAATCCACAGTGCTAGCTGAATCGATGAAGGCTATAAGCTTCAATGATATGCTCTTTTCCATATAGAAATGTCAAATAACTAGAGCAAAGAGCCACAAAACGATCCTTATAAGTATTTGATATGTAGGGGTCATTCATTACTGTAAATTGCTTACAAGGAAACAAGCATAAATTTTGAATAGCTGAAAGGATGATGTTGAGGAATAAGTCTCATACTTCTGAAAGATCAAAATATTTGGCCATGTTTTCCCCCATATATTTGACCATCTCAACTCCTTCTACATCAATCTTAAATGAAAAATGAGTGCTAAGGTAGTGCCGTATCCAACTGTAAACATAATGAATGGAAAAAATAGAAGAAAATTCATGAAAACTTGGTGAAGTTGATATATTCCTTAAACCATGGTAGATGCCCACCAATACAGTAACTACAAGAGAAAAGTAATCACCACAATTCTACTAGCAACCTTGAAGACCGTAGTATAAATCAAATTAGCTTTGCAATATGGTAGAACAAAACTACATAACTAGCATGAAAGGAAAGCAGCCAAGTAGGCTCAACATTAATTTCAACCTCTAGCATCATAAACAGCTCAATATAATCCTTAGTGTGAGACAAAAGTGATATGTCGATTCTTCCACATGGATTGTGAGAGATCTTTGGCTTAGTAGACCTTTTTCGAGAAGACCTTAAAGGGGGCTCTGCATATCTCAATGGTCTTTTAAACCAAAAGCCAATCCAATCAGAAATAGGAATGCCATCAGAGTCCTTTAAGAGCATATGATAAGCCAGGAATAGATATTTGCAGCTTCGTAGAAGAGAAGAGTCATGTCTATCATCACCAAGCAGTTCTTTTGCAGTGAGGATAGATTCGTCATAGAAACATCCACAAATAGGTAATCCACCAAGTACACAAAGATCCCATAAAAAAACTAAAAATTCCCTAGCAACAGTATACAAAGTGTTTATGGAAGGGCACCACAACTCAAGGAATGGTTGAAGGATATTCTTATGATAGACGTATGTGAAAAGCATGACATGGACTGCTGCTTAGATCTTAGCTTGACGAAGAACATTTGCATGATGACCTAGCACATCCTTTGTCCATTCCCAATAGCCTGCATGAAAAGATATTTTGCCAAACCGTGATGCGAGAATCCTCAATGAGCATCCATTAGTGTTTGGAAGATAACTTGAAAATAAAAATTTTGAGCTAGTGGCTTTGGCATCGTGAAAAGAAGACTTCAAGAGAAACATCTTGGAATGAGAGGTAATGCTAGAACGTGGATCAATTACTTCTCTAGTTGCCTCTTCAGACCACTCTTGGATATGCATGGAATTACTGGGAGGCCGAGGTATGGAACAAAGAATATCATTGGCCAATTTATGGATAACAAATCTAATACTTTTAACTTTGAGGTTGTCTGTCACTCTCAATGATAATACATAGAGATAGCTCTGCGTGATCCTCAATATACATCCTCACGAGTTGATCAGGAATGGGCTATGTTTCTTAACCTACAAAGTAAAAGAGATGAGATGAAGAAGAAAATACAAAGATATAGAAAGATTTCTCAATTTGATAACTTACTTGAAGTTTTCAAAATTTTTTGTATTTACTATGTGTTGATGCCCTTGAGGAGTAAAAAAATTCTATGTTGATGAATGCTAAAAAAAGTCCAAATAGCTCTCTTTCAATTATAGTAATTCGCCGACTAAGTGGAAGTAGTAATAATTGTATGAAAACTATGAGGCCTTTCTTCAAGCAGTTGGTATGTAGGAATTAAGAGGAAAGTGATCTCCCTAATTGGATAAGTGAATATGCCACAGTAATTCCAAATCAATTTTCAACAATGCTTTGAGTAATCAGCATTTTATTTATAGCTTTCTTCTCAAGAATTTTAATCCAATGCAATTAGGAGATTAAGCCCTAATTAAAATCAATTTAATCTCACAAACTAGATTTTTTTTGGCAGTAGCGATTTGAATTCCAACCAAAGTTGGACTCTACAAAGTGTAATACATTGGTTGGGGGGACAAGTTGATTCTATTTTGCAAAGTATTTTTTTAGATAAACAAAATAAAATAGCAGTAGCAAAAGGAAAACAATAGCAATAGGGGAAACGTTTATGCGGCATGGTGACTGAGGTGGGAATGTGAAGTGAAGTTGGAATTTGATTCTTGTCAAAACTCTCAGTCTTTTATGAATTTGAAAGCAGTAGTAGTGTGAAACGACATGGCACATGAAGTGAAGTGGGAAATGGCATGAGGGAAATTAAAAGTTGTGATTGTGCAAGACCACATGGGTTAAAGGACTCTTCGGTTTGCGTTATAGTATGCACTGTGTGGGCTCCAATCTGTATATACACATATTGTATCCAATCTCATATGTGTTATATATATATATATATATTTAAATATATATACATATATATTTTAAAGGCTTATATGTTTGATATATGTATTTATATATAAAAAAATAATTTCATAACTTGGTTCACTTAGGAATGTATTTGAGGACATTGTTCATGAACAAGTCTTGAGAGGGCATTTGTGGACGGCTTTATTTTTTAGCTAATTAAAAAATGGCATGTGTAAATGATATATTAGTTATTAATTTAAAATTTTCTATTTATATATTAGAATTTATTAAATTAAATTCTAAATAATAAATAATTAATTTTAATTAATATTCTAATATTTATTTTATACAAATAAAACACTGACAAGTGCTAAGATGAAGGTGAATCATGTCAATCAAATCAAATCTAATGGCCTAAAAATCTCAAGCCAATCAAATTGGGACACATGGCACATCTATATACGTGGACCAATCAAGTCAAGAATATTTGGTATTATCTTTTAATATATGCATCAAAAAGATAATTATCAAATATTTTTAAGTCATTTCGGAGTCTCCTGCTGAGCACCTATATAAAGGGTTGATTAGAGACTCATATAGACATATTCTCATATTCTGATATTCACATATTCGCAAGTCAAAAACTCAAGTCTTCATTTTTTTTGCTACGACGACGTATTGCTACCGCAAAGGTCCTATACCTCTTCAAAGCATCGAGTCATCAAGTCCTTTGATCTCGGAGTAAAGATTCGAGTTTCAAAGAAATTTCATAATGTTTTTTACCAAGTCAAAGGATACTACACCATATATCCAAGAACAAGTTTTAAGCCCTTAGATCAATATATATATATATATATATATTGGGAGAAGAATTAGGGGACAAGTTTTGTTAGGAAATCTATATTTTTCTCTAATAAATTGTAATTCTCTTATATTTGTTAATATAAATTTAATTTATCCATTATTTTTCTTCGTCTTGTGATTTAACTTTACATACAACAAAATTTGTGTGAGCACTCATATGAGTAAAAACTAATATTGCGGGTTATAATGATGAAGACCAAGAAGTAGAAGAAAATGTGAAAATTAGTGCTCATGATGTTCTTGAGTGGGATAATTTTTCATTAAAAGTGAACCCTTTTGAGCTAATAATAGAGAAAATTTGGAAGTGGGCTTTAAGCCTTTGGAAGGGCACAGTAAAAGAACATTCTGTAAGTGGCTTCTTTTATACACACTCAAAACCAACAGAGTAAAAGTATTTAAGGCCCTGCAATTGAAAATTTCCATCTCTCATTGTTCTAATCACACTTGCATAAATTTAACAGGCTAAAACTATCCTCTGACATAAGCTAGCCAAGCTAATAAAACCAATTTTCAATTCTCTTAAACTAGGAAAGCTAAAACAGACATGAATTGTGTGATAGTAAATTAATTTGATGGCCAAAAGAAGTAAGTCATATAATCCCAAAAATAGTATATATATATATATATGCATACATATAATCATGATGGGACAACAATATGTATAAGTACTAAAACTTTACCTGAATTTCTTCACTAGTAAATCCATAAAATAGACATATGCTTCATATGGAAACAATCATGAAAACAAATTAGCCACAAGAGACTATAATTTTTAAATTTCAATAAGAAATAACACTTGAAAGAATCAAATAAGCCAAGAATAAAAGGAAAGAAAATGAGCCAAGAAACTTACTCTTGTGAATCCCTGTGCTGTAGGCTCCTCCAGTAATTCACTCCCTGAAATTGTCAAACTCATCATAGTCTAAGAATCATCAATGGAAAATTACTTAAAATAATCTATCTACAAAATTTAGGAAAATAAACAGCATATTTCATGGTCATCTAAGAGTAGTATTCGTAACATTTAATGTAATTACACCTAAAATCTAATAAAGTGAACTCCAAAATCACAACATCAGTTCAAGGAATAAAAAAAATTAATTAAATCACTAATATTTGATTAATAGCAGGATGCATATCAATATGCCACTCCTCCCTAACACTGGTGCCACTGCTTCTCATTTTCTCTCCCCCTCTCTTTATAAACTTCTCATGATTGGACAATACAACATTAAAATCAATCACCTCATTTTTTGTCGTCAACCGTAATCCTGTTGAAGTGCGTGCGCCTCACCCATCCTCAATCCTCAACAACAAGTACCAGATCCTCAAGCAAAGTACCTCTGTGAATCCAATGATTCAACAACAGCCCCCCTCTGCAGAACAAAACAGGCTGCGAAGGCTCATCGGAGTTCAAGTAATCAAGTTGAATCTCGCATCGGTTGTTGGAAAAAATTCACTCATAGGCAACTCGATCAGATATTGTTGGACTGAATCCACTCACCACACTTATAGCCACCGCTAGTAGGACGCGGAAAGACTTGGACAAGGAGACTTCGCGGACTACTAAGTAATGTTGCACTCGAAGGTCACCTCGCACTCCTCGAATGATATCTTTTCTCAATTTCGAAGCTCTTAATTCGGTGTAATAGAAATGCGAACTTTTCTGAAGAATTTTGTTCGCTACAGAGGTGTACAAAGGAAGATATTTAAGTTGCTAAGCATAAAAAAAATTGGAATGTGTAAAAGAATTGCTTATTTGGGGATGCAAATTATTATTTTTAGTTTTAACAACTGACTTTTTATGGAAAACAAAGAAAGATTTTTATAATGTTAAATTAGTATAATTTCTTCAAATTATAGATGTCTTTAATTTTTTTTTTTATTTTAAATACATCGATTAGTGTTTTCTTTTTTAAATTAAAAAAAATAAATTGTAAAATCAACTTACTTGGCAAACAAGTCCATCACAACAATTTTAGAGATGGATTTTTTCCGTCTCAAATCTTATTTTTATAAAATAAATAATTTTTTCTGACAAATTAAAGAGTGAAATATATTTCCATCTTCAAATCAGTCTTTGTTTTGTCATGCATTTTTTCTTTTTGGATGTTATTTCTTGAATTAACACTGAATTTCACTTCATCTCTAGTTTCCTATTTTTTGGATATGATGAAATTTCATCTGCAAATATGTCTCTGATTCAGGAAAATTAGAGACGGATTACTTTCCGTCTCTAAAAGCCTGTTTCCTTGTAGTGTGGAATTACCTCAATGGATTCAACAAGTTGAGCCTATGTCATAGAGTCAATCCTTGCCCCGGACAAGCGAAATTTGATTCAACAAGTTGAGCCTAAGTGATAGAGTCACTCCTTGCCCCCAACAAGCTAAATTTGACTAAATTTTTCCACTCAAGCCTCTAATTCTCTGCAAGTCAAATTCAAGCAACAATTGGATGAGAATGTTTGCACCTTATTGCCTTCGGATTAAGCTCACCCGCATCGTAACGGATCCAGTTGATGCATAAACTACCAATGATCTACATAGTCTCTCACAGAGTTTCCCTAAACCTGTGCAAGAATCTCAACTAGCCTACAAGCCCACCTTCATAAAATAGGAAATCTTAGAACTATTCCAAATAAACCCAAAAAATGAGAGAATGTTTCAACTTTAACATAGTTTAGAATTCGTTATCCAATATAATTTTGAAGTAGTCAAGTGAGACCATTCCTTCCGCAATTGCCCGTGCTAAGGACCAACTTTTAGTAAATGATAGCCACATCTTTGACTAACGTTTATCCAAAATTTTAGTTTTTCAATTGAGAAA